>JAHWFO010075487.1:940953-955400 GCA_023313115.1 Rhysida immarginata | reverse complement strand
TTGAAAATGCATGCCAAACCGTTCGTAATGCTGGCGACGAACTCTTCCTTGACATCAGACGATCGCTCATGCAACGAGCTGAAGCGTGCATGCGAGCTGGTGGCGGGCACTTTGAACAATTCCTGTAATTTGGAGCCACGGGTTTAGTTGGCTGTATCGCATAAATAAATCGTTTCCAGACAAAGTGCTATAGAACATTTTCGTCTTATTTTGTCCTGAAGAATATGTCACTAAATTTATTGTACATAATTTTGAAACTCCCTTTATAGAGAGAGTTATAATTATATATATAATTTTGACGGGGGGAGTCATCTTGACGGGGGGAGTCATCTTTCCTGGGAGTCATTATTACACGCTATACCGGCATAAAAGATTTGTACGCAGAAATTATAAGACAAGCAAAAACAAAGGATGAATTAACGCAGGCAGTAGCCGATGGCGAGCTCTATCCTGCTGATAAAGAAATACCGGAGAAAAAGTTCTCAGTCAAGATAAACAAGTCGAATAGGTTTGCTAAAAAGCCATTACACATTGGAACAAATGGAAACTGTCCTGGTCTTATTTATGCCAGAAACCGTAACAATCTTGGGAGGAAATTGTTTGTGCCCTGCCTACAACCCAGCATGATACCTGTTCAGCTGGAGGAGTTTGTATCCTCTATCTCCCCATCAATCGTCTTAAACCGATGTATCAAACCATAAGTTAAGCATCCGAATTATGCCTCATTTGTTTTATTTGTAAGCTCCAACGATTATGACACTTTATTTAACCCCTCGATTTGGTCTATTGGTGCATTATTATCACCGTTTTTCGGCAAATTATACGAAAATGAAATCGATACCGCAGCCCTGGAGGAGAATGTCTTGACGGGCTCTGATGGCAAATAATATCTATTATCAGAACCAGGGCTGTTATTGGAAAGAGAGGGGCTGACTGCAACGCAACAAACTGTACATTATAAACTGTTACATCCCAACTTTGCTTTTGTCAGCAAATTATGAGATTTCTTTAGAAGAACTGGCCCAGTTCATTACTGCGCTTGATTATGATTGTCTTGTTTTTGGTGATTTCAATTATTCTGATTTCATGGCATATTCATACGCTAAACAGAGGAAAGCTCTGGCTGCATACCAATTAAAGGAACAATGAAAACACTAATACACATGATAATTTTTATGGACTCGGACGTACATTTCAGAAACCAAATTTCCTTCATCAGTGAGTGATTATCAACAATTGACAATCGAAAATCGAACAGTGCAGGGAAAACGAAACAAGTGGTACGAAAGCAACGCTTTCACTGCCATACTCATCCAGAAAGTAACTACGGGAAGTACACTGAACTAGGTAAGTAGCCAGTTGAAACTTTGTTAAGTCATTCAGAGGATAAGATGGAGTCCTTTCCTATCAGGACGATAATGTTGATTGTTGATTGACGGGGGACAAGGGACACGAGGAGCTAAGAGATCCAATATTCGGGAGATTTGGCCTTTTGGATATCTTCGAAATTGATGTCCAGGATGTGACGTGGCCTGCGATGTCTAAGGAGGCTTCTGAAGGTGAGCGGATGCTCAAGAATACCTGCAACCAAAGGATTGGTATAGTCCTTCATCTTTGGAAGCAGCTTTTTCAAAAACTCCTGGACGTGATTCCCAATGGGTGGTATCTCAAAATCGTCGGCAATAGAAGTATTTGTTGCAACTCTCCTGTCAAGTTGGGCAATGGTCCTCAAAGTAACGTTTTGGAAGGTTTGGAGGTCCTTCCAACTGGACTTACATATTGTAGCCCATGCAGGCATACCATAAAGCAAGATGGTTCGGATTACCGTCCTGTATAGCAATAGTTTGCAGTCCAATCCAAGCGCGCTCTTTTGCCCCAGAAGAGTTACCAGCCTGAATTTTGCTTTCTTTGCCTTGTTGATGGCGTAGGAGACATGGTCGCCTTAATTTAGCTTGGCATCTATTACCACTCCGAGATATTTATAATGTTACCTCGAGCTCATTACCCATTCGAGCTCTTTACCAGAAAGAAAGAGAGGACTCGGGGGTTCCGAAGTTTCTTCATAATGAACATCGCCTTGCATTTGTAAACATTTAGATTGATTCTCCTCTTAGCAAACCATTTCTCGCACTGATGTAAGGCATTTTGCAACCGAGATATGACATGAGCGGGAACGCAGTCAGTAGTCATGATGGACGCGTCGTCAGCGAACAGATACAGCTTGCATTTTGTAAAGGTTGGTAAATCATGGATTAAAGATTTGAAGAGTGCAGGGCCTAGGACAGAACCCTGGGGAACACCAGCTTTGACATCACACGGATTAGACATGGAGCAGTCAACCTTGACACGAAATATCCTGATCGATAGAAAGGATCTAATCAAGGCAATACGATAATCTAGAAATCCACAAGTAATCATTTTGTATAGCAGGCCTTCGTGCCAAACCTGATCAAAAGCTTTTTGGACATCCAAAAACACAATATTTAGCGCAGTTAAGAGGAGTGTTTAAATCTGCAACAAGCCTCCAGATCTGGAGTTGGCAAGAGTGACCTGGCGAAAGCCAAAATGCTCTTCACGAACAAGACTGTTAGCCATACAGAAGTCGTTAAATCTCTTAAGGATGATGCGTTCAAACACTTTTGATAGAATAGGTAACAAGCTTATAGGCCTATAGCTGACAGGGAGAGCAGGGTTTAGACCAGGCTTCGGTATGGTAACGATAACAGACCCTTTCCACTTGACAGGAAAGTAACCATGTCTCCAGCAGTCATTTATGGCCCTGGTAATATTCGCAAAAACATTAAGAGGCAAGTTCTTGAGAGTACTATTTGTGATGGAATCGATACCTGCTGATTTCCTGCTTTTAAGATGCTTGATGACATCGGAGATTTCGTGAACACCAATAATGTCCTCACAGGTAGAAATACAATGAGCGAGCTGATATGCAATACATCCATCGTTGGCAAGACGAATATTTAGGAAATTATCCGGGTTGTCCTCACCAGGGATGGTAAATTTTCTTACCAGGGATTCGGCGATCAGTTGATCTTTATCTTGATCACCCGTGACAGCATTGCCATTTGCGGTAAGCAGTTGATGGGTCTGTTTCCTTTTAGAGCCCTCACAGTACCCCAGAGCGAGTTGTCCTGGATTGACAGGGACTTTCGCTTTCCGCTCCATCTTTGATTACGTAAAGATTTAAGCTCTTCCTGGACCTTGCGAGCTAACCTGTTGTATTTCGCCTTTAAGAAGGGAAGTCGTTTACACTGCCATAACATTCTATAGGAATTTCTTTCAAGTATGAGACGCCTTATGTAAGTAGGGAGGTCGAGATGTTCAGGACGCTTTCGATCAGCAGTGGAAACACTGGAAGTTGTACCATCATTGATAACACATATTGATGAGTAATAGAACTGATATTTGTATTGATAATCCTCGTTGTCAATTACCTCCTTATATGGAATGCTGTTTTCTCTAGATATATCTCTGAAGAGTTTCCAGTCTTGTTTGGAGTGGAGCCCAATCTTAACATCGATGTTCAAGCCCTCAAAGATAAGCATCACTGGACGGTGGTCAGAGGATAAGTCGTCGACTGTGAATATATTATAGGGCTTGAAGAGCCCTTTAAGAACAATAATGTCCAGCACGTCGCTGACAGGAGAGTGCTCGTAGTAGTACGTGTCATCAAGGGGTCCAGCAATGAAGGTGTCAATCTCGTTTAGAGTATATCCATAGAGGATATTGCCATTGTGGTTGGAGCATTTGGAATTCCATGCAGGGTGCTTAGCATTAAAGTTTCCTGCCATAATCACTGGAACGGGCCCAGGCTTCCATTTCTACCTAATTCGGAGTGACAGTCTCACGATGATCAATAACATCTTTGACAATGATACCCGCTCAACCAAATGCTTGACTGGCGTTGTTACCCAGAGGTCGATCCTTTCGATAAACATGATAACCCGGCAAGTTAAAAGCTTGAGTTGATTTCAGGTGTGTCTCACACACGAAAGCGATGACAATATTCCAATTTATGAGGAAATTGTATTATTTGATGTGCTTCTGATAGATTCCCCTGGCGTTCCATATATTGCAATGAAGCTTTTCGTGGGTAATTGTTCTATAGTAGTGTCTGTCCATGGTCAGTTCTTGATTTCGTGGGACGCAATCTGTGCCACTAGGTTGCCACTTTCCTTAAAGAGGTTTAGAAAGTTAGGAAGTATAAATGCTGCGCAATTGAATTGGATCGACTGTATCTGAATGAGAAGAGCTGGATGCGACTGAAGCATAGGTTCTGCCGTCAACCACTTTGGTGTTTTTGATCCTTTTGACTTGGGGATATTTCGGACACTTAGTGTAACTTGATTTATGCTGACCTTCACAACGAATACATTTAGGGGGTGTTTACCCTTTACATTAGTACAGTCCTTTGACTGATGGTCACCTCCAAACTTGTTACATCTAGGCAATTCGGTGCAATCTTCGGAGACGTGGCCAAAACGTAAACACTTGTAACATTGTAAGGGCCTTTTGTTGCCTCTAAATAATTCTACAATAGCAGCAAGAGGTCCGACACGCTTTAAACTCAAAAAAGGACTTATTGTGCTCAGTGTAGTCTCAGTGTTTTGGAGTAGAACTAACACCAGTGGCATTTCAACGGAACCGTTTGCTTTTTTTCAGCCTGATTGCCTTATCAGGATAATAATTTGCCTTCCTGAGGTCATCTCTAAAGTCTTCCAGATCATACGTTGTGTCAACATTTCGGACAACGTATTTCAGCAGCTTTTCTGATTTGGGCTGATGATGCTAGATTTTTAGCACATCGTTACTCTTTACTCCAGATAGTAGAATTTTGTGCGTGTCCTCATCAAGACACTTAATTTTAATGTTGTCCTTAAGACCGTTGTGGCAGATGATTTTATCTAAAGACACGTGTTTTGTGATTTCCTCTAGAATTTCCTTTATTGGTTTTCAATGATGATGAATAATAATCGGAGGAATGTAAATAGGTCCCTTTCCATGGGTGACATTGCTTTGGGAATAAACAAGCTTAGCTTTGTTACCTCGTAAGGCTACAGAGACACCGTTTTTGATATCGACGGTGGACTGAATGTTGTCCATCCTAACACCACCTTTGTTCCTTTTATTCTGCCCAATTACCTCCATCACTGTCAGCAGAATCATTTTCGCGCCAGTTCGTAGTGAGGATTTTCCTTCGTTGACCGCTTCCAGGCAAGTAGAAACATTTTCATTATTATGAATGGGATCAGGATATACCACTATCATGGCCGAATCAGAAGTAATGGAAGAGCCCATAAACTCCTTGATAATATGGCCAAGGTTAGCCAGGCCGTTGGCAGTCTCTAAACTAGCACTTTGAACATCCTTTTTTAAACTATCAATTTTACTACCAAGTTCTTTTGACAGTGCTTCCACCCTTGTTTCTAACTCTAGATATTTATTGTTCAGTTCAGTACGTAATGTCTCAAGTTGTTCATTAATAATAATGTCAAATGCTAGAAATCTAGGATGCTTACACGCATCTTTGTAGGCCAGTTCACAAGGTAACACTTTACCATCAGCATACTTAACCGTACATGAAGAAGATTTTGACGCAGTGCCTGACGTTGCCATGAAGCAGGTGAGGTGCGGGGTTTAGAGACGACACCGTTTGAAGAACTTAAAAAAGTCCTACCTTGTTGGTCCTCTTGGAAATTCCATCTATGCACTCTTAATAATAAACCAGGATCAGAAACTTTGCACCCGAGTACTTAAAGATCAGAACCAGAAGTCCAAAAAGAAGTTCATCTGCGAGCGGTTAGCACACCTCCACGATGGAGACACATATCCACGATATAGACACACACCCACGATACTGACAGCCAGCACCTGAGGATCCAATATTTATGCGATGATGATCCAATATTGATGTGATAATGATGATTGATATGAGTCAGTGATTATCAACCTCTACAATCGACAATCGACAATCAAACTGCACAGGGGAGGACGCTCCAGAATATTTGCAACCAGAGGATAGGGGTGGTCCTTAATCTTTGGAAGCAACTTCTTCAACGACTCTTGGACATAGTTACCAATTGGAGGTATATGGAAATCTTCGGCAATAGAAAGATTTGTTGCGAATCTCCTGTCAAGTTGGGCGATAGTTCTCAGAGTAACGTTTTGGAAGGTTTGGAGATCCTTCCATCTGGATCTGCTTATTAAAGCCCAGGCGGGCATACCGTATAGAAGAATGGTTCGTATAACCATCTTATAAAGCAAGAGTTTGCTATCCATTCCAAGGGTGCTGTTTCGCCCCAGAAGAGTAACCAGACTAAACTTAGCCTTCTTAGCTTTATTTGTCGCATAGGAGACATGGTCACTCCAATTTAGCCTGGCATCTACCATCACTCCGAGGTATTTGTAATTCTTAACCCATTCGAGCTCTTTACCAGAAAGGAAGAGAGGACTCGTTGATTTCCGAAGTTTCTTCGCAATGAACATTGCCTAGCATTTGTCAAAGTTTAGTTCAAGTCTCCAGTTTGCAAACCACTTCTCGCACAATTGTAAGGCCTTTTATAAGCGTGATATGACGTGAGCAGGATTGCAGTCAGTGGTCATTAGCAAACAGATATAGCTTGCACTTGGTAAAAGTTGGGAAGTCATGGATAAAAAAATTGAACAGTGCAGGGCCCAGGACAGAGCACTGGGGAACACCACCACTGACGTCACAAGGGTTAGATATGGAGCAGCTAACCCTGACACGAAATATCCTGTTTGATAGGAAGGAACTAAACAAGCTAATCAGTTTGTCTGAAAAACCACAAGTAATCATCTTGTATATGATGTCGTTGTGCCAAAACTGATCAAAAGCTTTACAAACATCCAAGAAGACAAGATAATATGATCGAGATAATATTAGATTGCAAGTTCTTGAGAGCACAGTTAGTGATTGAATCTACACCCGCTGCTTTCTTACTCGCTTGCTGACGTTGGAGATTTCTTGGGCAAGAGCACGATGAATACACCGGTAAGCGATACATTCATCGTTAACTAGCTGAGTGTTTTGGAGGCTGTCCAAGTTTGTCTCACTAGGCGTGGTAAATTGAGTTTTCAAGCAATCGGCGATCAGTTCAGCCTTTTCCTCGTCATTTGTGACAACGCTGCCATTTCCTGCAAACAGTGCCGGCAATTGGATGGGTTTGCTTCCCTTTAAGGCCCTCACAGTACCCCAGAGCGAGTTGTCCTGGACAGATAAAGACTTCAGTTTTTCGCTCCATCTTTGTATTCGTAGAACTTTGACCTCTTCCTGGACCTTGCGAGAAAACCTGTTGTACTTAGTCTTAAAATATGACAGTCGCTTGCGTTGCCATAGTCTCCTATAGGAATTCCTTTCGAGAATGAGTCACCTAACGTATGGAGGGAGGTCAAGGTGTTCGGGACGCTTTTGGTCAGCAGTGGAAATACTAGAGGTAGTAGCATCCTTGATAACACGAGTGATTGCACAGATATTTGTGCTGATGTTCTCATTGTCGATAGCATCCTTGTATGGAATTCTATTTTCTTAAAGAATATCCTTTTAGAGCTTCCAGTCCTGTTTGGTGCGAAGCCCATTTTCACATCAATGTTTAGGCTGTCGAAGATAAGCATGCCTGGTCGGTGATCAGAGGTTAAGTCGCCTACTGTAAATATATTATAGGGCTTGAAGAAACTTTTAAGAACTGCTATGTCCAACACATCGCTGACAGGTGAGTGGTCATCGTAGTACATGTCATCAAGGGGGCCAGCAACGAAGGTGTCAATCTCGTTTAGGGTGTACCCATATAAGATATTTCCATTTTGATTTGAGCATTTTGAATTCCATGGATGGTGCTTGGCATTTAAGTCACCCGCCATTATTACTGGAATGGGACCGGAAAGAATCTCATCAAGCTCGCATAGACCAAGCTTGTGTTTAGGCGACTTATACAATGAGGTGAGCTTGATTTCGCCTGCATGAGCGCCATTAATAATCACGGAAACGGCTTCCATTTCTTTATAGTTGGCAGTAGCTGTCTCACGATGATTAACGCCGTCTATGTTAATGATCGCTGCTCCACCAAACGCGCGCCGGCATTATTACCCAGAGGCTGGTCCCTGCGATAAACATGATAGCTGAGCAATTTGAACACTTGAGTTGATTTCAGGTGCGTCTTGCACACGAAGGCGGTATCGACATTTCAATTTACAAGGGAATTGTAAAACTCATTGCGCTTGCGAGCAATTCCTCTTCCATTCCATATATTGCAACGAAGTTTTCCTTGATTAATGCTCTTGTTTGGGTGACTATCCATGATTATTTGCTAGATTTCTCAGACGCTACCTGTGGCATTACTTTACCACTCTCCTTGTTGAGGTTTAACAAATTCCCCAAGTATCTATAAATACTGCGTAGCTGGTTTAGATTAACCATATCTAAGTCATTAGCGCTGGATGCGACTGAAGCATAGGTTTTCCCTTCTAGCACTTTGTTGCTTTTGAGCCTTTTGACATGGGGATATTTAGGACACTTAGTGTAACTAGAAGTGTGCTGACCATCTCACCGAATGCACTTAGGGGGTTTTTTTACTACATTCCCTCGACTCGTGGTTGCCAGCGCACTTGTTACATCGAAGCGTTTCGGTACAACCTTGGGAGACGAGACCAAATCGTAAACAGTTGTAACACGGCAAAAGTCTTTTGTTGCCTCTAAAAATTTCAACATTAACGGCTAGAGGACCGACACGTTTCAAGCATAAAAAGGACTTGTTGTGTTCCGTATTTTGTAGTAGAACCAAGACTAAAGGCATATCAGTATCACCATTTGCTTTTTTAAGCCTAATTGCTTTTTCGGGAAAGTAATTTGCCTTTCTGAGCTTCAATGTCATTAGTCGTATCTATATATCGGACAACGTATTTAAGCGTTTTCTTGGACTTGAGCTGATGATGCTATACCTTTGGCACATAACTACTCTTAACTTCAGACAATAGAATTTTGTGAGTTTCCTCATCATGAAATTTGATTTTAATGGTGTCCTTCCGACCTGTGTGATCAGTAATTTTGTCAAGAGGTACGTGCTTCTTGATCTCCTCCAAAATCTCCTTTAATGGCTTTCCATGGTGACAAACGATGATTGGTGGGATATATATTGCTCCTTTTGCACGGATGACATTAATATGGGAAGAACTGTGTTTAGCTTTGTTAGCACGAAGGGCTACACAGGCACTAGGGCTGACATCAAGAGTGGACTTAATATTATCGATCCTAACACCTCCTTTGTTCCATTTATTCTGTGCAGTCCGCCATTCTCCTCCATCAATGTCAGTAGTCATTATCAAGCCTCCTCTTTGTGCTTGTTCTTGATGAGGAGCTGCTGTCGCTGACAGCACGCAGACATGCAGGACCTTCTTTACAATCGTATGGAGGAACAGCTTTATCCACTAACATGGGCGGAACGGACGTAATGGGAGAGCCCATAAATTCTTTGATAGCGTTGCTAAGGTTGGCAATGCCATTGGTAGTTTCCAAATTTGCACGCTTTACATCCTCTTTAAAACTATCGATATTTGTATTTACACAACTAATATCATTAGTCAGCGATTCTAACCTTGTTTCTAAGTTGAGATATTTTTAGTTCAATTCGGAACGTAATGCCTCAAGCTGTTCATTTATAATGATATCAAAAGCAAGAAATCTGGGATCCTTACATGCATCATTGTACGCTACATCACAAGGTAACACTTTACCGACAGCATATTTAATAGTAATGGTAGCGGACTTCGTCGACGCAGTGCTTGACGTCGCCATGAATCAGATGTGGTGCTGGGTTTGGCCGTCGTTAGAAGGACGCAGCTACACAGAACGACACAGTTTAAAAGGCTTAAAAAATTCCTACCTTTTTAGTCCTCTTGGAGATTAGACCGATCAGCAAGTTTGTACCTGAGCACTTCAGAATCACGACCAGAAGTCCAAAAAGAAGCTCATCTGCGAGTGGTTAACACATCCGCGATGGGGACACATATCCACGATAGAGACACATATCCATGATAGAGACACACACACTCTGATTATCAAGATCGACAATCGACAATCGAACATTGCAGGGAAAAAGAAACGAGCGGTCCAAAAGCAATGCTTTCACTGCCATACTCATACAGGAAGTAATCAGGGGAAGTAGACTGAACTAGGCAAGAAGCAGGATGAAACCTAGCTAAGTCATCCAGAGGATAAGATGGAGTCCTTTCCTATAAGGACGATAATGTTGATTGTTGATTGACAAGGTGATTATCAACAACAGAAACGACGAATATATAAGATAATAACATACAATAAAAAGCATAATACAAAGCTAAAACCAACAACGAATTATAAAATATTTCTAACCATAGTAAACAAATAAAATATCACAACCAATCAGAACATCCTTCATAGCAAGAGCAATAAAAACAAGAAAGCACCCTCCACCTAAACTAACAAAGCCACTCTGCTTAAAAGAGCTTCACAAGAGACTACACTTATAAGAAACACTCAAATATTCTGGACCAAAAACACTCTGCTTAAAAGGGACACAAATTAAACCAAGAACGAAAACAAAGTTCAAACGATCTCAATACCAACAAACAACTTACTTAGTATAAAATTTAGCTAAAGGCAACCATTCTGCCACTGGCATAGGGCCATCATCACTATTAAGGATATTATTGGTTGTTTTATTTTTTACAATTTCAGTTGATTCTAAGAATTGTGACGCACCAGGTGTACTGGTAGTCACGTGAGTCCGGCGGAGGGTTTTTTTTTGTTTTTTTTTAGAAATATTACCTGTGTGAATTGAATTGGGTAGGAAATAGTTTGGAGACCATAAATGGAGTGTTTTGAGGGATTGAAATGTTTGTAAAATGTAGTTTTATTTTGCATATTTATTTGTTGTTTATGTGTATCAGTATTGTTGTGGCTAATATTGTTGTTTTATTGTCAAGAGAAGGGTGATTGTTTAGGGTGTGTACGTTGTTGGCGGCTGTAAGTGTTGATATGTTTTCTGAGAAGACTAACGCAGCTTCCGATAAAGTATTGTTATGGGAATTTCGGAGAATAAGAGCTTATGTGTGAATGTTGTTTGTTGCGCGTGTGCGTGTTTTAAGTTTTCGTTTTTTTGTTTACATCATATTGGGGTATTCCATTTTTTTGATTGCCGAATGAGATGGATAATTTTATGCTGAGTAGAATTAAATAACTGGGACTGTTTGCGCTGGAAGGAAACGACATGATAAGTGTTTCAATTACGATATATTCAAAGAATAAGGATATTGTTTTGTTTTATTGATTTTTTTTTGAAATTGTTTTTTTTAAGAAAAATAAGTTGCATAGGATCGTTGCGAGTATGGCGGAAGCAAACAGAGTCTGAGAGTCATGGAGCGCCGTCGATAACGAGGGCAATGGAACGGAACGATGATGAAGTCGGCCGATGTGGGTTCTTTGAAGTGTGTAAATATGGCTTGGCGTTATAATATCTGAGCAGCGGAACCTCTTGGTGAGTGATATCATTCCAATTTGATTAGCGGCAGAACTACGAAAAGGAAAAAAAAAATCAGAATGTTGGATGCGGCACCTCCCACCGGATCTCACGTGACTGAACAGTGAAAACAATTACCCTGCAACGTTTATGTAGTCTTATGAAAGTTGGAGAACACGTAGATATTTAATTATCTCACCATTCAGAGTAATCTAATCTCTGCTTTCGTTGTCATATTACGATATAGCGAGCTGTAAAATTGCAGGAAGCCTGTTAATTTAATTTGATAAGTAATGTTAACGAACGCACATTTGGGAAATCTGAGGCGAGCGCTAAAGCAGCACAAGTGAAGAAGCGGAGCGGTACACTCGCGTCCAGTCGTCGCACCGTGGAATATTAATCACGAGTAGCGACGTAAAACTGACGCGCGTCTGGGGGCTCACCAATGCCTTTGCACGTTCGATTGCTCCGTCCAACTAAGAAGGGTTTCCGTGCCTCTCCCTTAGTTGGCTAATTAAAAGGGGTGCACAGCGCTAAAAGATGCGTAGTGTTTATGAATAATTAATTCAGGGGACGTGAGCAAGCGAAATCAACATGACGTTACTGTGTAGAGCGTGAGTCTGCCCCGCCCTTCCACTTAGTCTCACGTTGTCAGTAGTCAAACGTTTTCAGATTTCCCATCGGGCCACGAAGTGGCGACGAACCCGTTACTGATATAAATAGGCTGTATAGGTTAAAGCATGTTATATTAACGTAAAGCGCTTAAGGGCCCCTTAGTTTTTGACGATTTAGCTTATAGGTCTGCAATAAAAATGTGTCATATATCATAAAGGTTAAAATATGAATGAAGATATGTATTAGTATAAAACGCACAACTAAGTTCTCGCAGATTATTCACTGGCTCCGAACCCCTAATTATCTCATCCTCCTGTGTTGTTCGTAATATATGCACACTAGTGCATTAATGGGGGGGTGGGAGCATCACAGAATAATAACAATTTTCTCACTCTACATCTATGTACGACCTTGAAAAAGTCAGTAGAAAAGTCCTGTTTATCATTAATTATATGGTATGCAAGAGAAGAAACCCCTAGCTTTCTTTTTTTTATACAGGGTATTTTTAAATCGAGTACAGATTTTTTGGGAGATGATAGAAGAGGTCCTTAAAAGTATTTTTTGTCATATGAACATGGGGTCCCCACAGCTCCGTTTACTTACAATACTGCATTGAACAATCAAATGACACCGGGACGCAGTGTGCGTTGATAGGCCTAGATTATTGTATTTTTAACAATTAACACAAGCAATTTACTGTATGACTTTTACAGTAATTGTTCTAAATGACCGCCGTTTTTTTCATAGCACAATTCGCAACGCCTTATGATGGATTGATGTACGCGTGGAAACAGTTGATTTGCATTGTCGCTGATGTCACCTGCTGCCGCGACAACACGAGCCGCCAATTCTTCTTCGGTATGTATGGGTTCGGAGTACACCATTTATTTTATGCTTCCCTATAAAAAAAATCCGTCGGTGTGAGATCTGGCGATCCCGGTGGCCAAGCAACTGGTCTGCCATGACCAATCCAACGATCAGGATATGTCTCATTTAGGTAATCACTAACTGTTAAAGAATAATAATTGGATGTTCTATAAGGATTTTTATACACGCCAAACCGCAGATGTTTACATTATTGATGAAAAATAGGAAAGAAAATTCCACAGCGTGGGATCAAACCAGGTACCTTCCGCTCACCGTGTAGATTTATACATGCCCTTAGGTATAAAAATCCTCATAGAACATCCAATTATTATTCTTTAACGATTATTACGCTAGTAGGAAATATAGTCCAGCCTGCGAACTGGGTACTGCTCCAGCCAGCCCTAAGGGCATGTAGATAGCGTAATGCTTCCATGTCCGCAGCGGTGCAATTGGCTGGTGCATCTGCACGGTGAGCAAAAGGTTCCTGGTTCGATACCAGGCTGTGGAATTTAATTTCCTATTTTTCTTCAGTAATCTCTAACTGCTCTTGTGTAATGCGAAGGTGTGCCGTCCTGTTGAAACCACATCAAATGTCTGGTCATTACTGGAACATCTACAAGAAGACCAGGGAGGTCCTCATTCAGGAAACCAAGGTATGTTTGCACGTGTACCTTGAAATTTCTTTGCAAACAATTACTTTAAAAGTTATTACAGTAGATTGCTTGTGTTAATTGTTAAAAATAAAATAATTTAGGCCTACCAACGCACACTGCGTCCCGGTGTCATTTGATTGTTCAATGCAGTATTGTAAGTAAACGGAGCTGCGGGGACCCCATGTTCATATAACAAAAAATACTTCTAAGGATCTCTTCTATCATTTCCTAAAAATCTATACTCAATTCAAAAACACCCTGTATAGGATATGTGTTCTTTCATTCGGTGTTTTACCCCTGTCTGTGAGCTTCCCAAATAAAAATGCTCACACGACGCTCACTTAAATTTATAAACACCTGGACATTCTTCTACTGGAATTTTGTCTTTTATCAAGCTAAGCGATATTTTATAGTGTTTCCGCTTTCATAAACAATTTTATTATCAAATCCTTTACATATTTTTCTTAACCCTTAGTTTAATGTATAATTATAGGGAAGAACTAGAACTTTCTTAAATCGACATTTTTCTTTCTCTACATTGACATTTTTATTAATTTATTCGGCGAATTTATCCACCAATTTTTTTCATAGCCATTAGTTTAAGCAAAAGCTCTAATTAGACTCATCTCCTAATTTTTGGATTCATTCTACAATGGCAACAATAGCACCCTTCTGACCTGATGGTGGAATGCTGCTAATTTGTGGGACGCACAATGGTTTTATTCTTCTGTGACGTATGCTGGGCTGAAGTTCGGTTTTCTATAAATCTCGAAGTTCAGTTTGTTAC
>JAHWFO010075487.1:929281-940943 GCA_023313115.1 Rhysida immarginata | reverse complement strand
ATAACGTAGCAATCAACATGGTTAGTTACTTCCTATCGGTGTGGCATAGGTACGTCGACGACGTTTTTTGTATTTTCAACCCCCAAAAATGGACATTAAGGATTTTTTAGCTGCACTGAATAAGCTATGCCCACATATCAATTTCACAATGAAGGAAAAAAAAGATAACAGGCTACCGTTCTTGGACCTCTTAATCATACGATCTGGTAACAAACTGAACTTCGAGGTTTATAGAAAACCGAACTTCACCCCAGCGTACGTCACAGAAGATTAAAACCATTGTGCGTCCCACAAATTAGCGGCATTCCACCATCAGGTCAGAAGGGTGCTGTTGTTGCCATTGTCGAATGAATCCAAAAATAAGGAGATGGATCTAATTAGAGCTTTTGCTAAAACTAATGGCTACAAAAGAAATGGGTGGATAAATTGGCCGAAAACATTAGTAAAAATCTCAACCTCGATAAGGTCACAATGCTGGAATAGAAAAATGTCGATTTTAAGAAAGTTAGAGTTTTTCCCTATAACTATGCATTAAACAAAGGGTTAAGAAAAATACGTTTGGAAAAAAATTGTTTATAAAAGCGGGAACACTATAAAAAATCGCTTAGCTTGATAAAAGACAAAATTTCAGTAGAAGAGTCTCCGGGTGTTTATAAATTAAATGTGCGTCGTGTGATCATTTTTATTTGGGAAGCTCACAGAGAGGAGTAAAACTCCGAATGAAAGAACAAATATCCTATATAAAAATGCAAAGCTAGGGGTTTCTTCTTTTGCAGACCATATAATTAATGATAAACACGACTTTTCTACTGACTTGTTCAAGGTCGTACATAGATGTAGAGAGAGAAAACTTTTATTTTTCTTAGAATCAATTGAAATTGTAAAAAATAAAACAACCAATAATATCTAACACCCTGTATATAAAGAAGGATGTTTGTGGGTGGGTCTGTTTGTCTTTACGTTTTTTATACAAATCTACAGTTTTATTCCGATCTTGATGAAATTTCGCATACATTACCTTCAAAGCATGAGGAAGGTCACTGTCTACCGCAGATTTCGGAAAAATAATAATTATCGATAAAAAATCGATATTCATGGTTATGGCAGGGCATATTAATGAGAAATATCTCATGACCAACAATGCAAAGCAAAGTTTGTGCAACAATAGGTATCAACAATGGTATCAACACGCAATGCACCAACACAGGCAGGGATCAATAATCAATATCTCATGACTAACAATGAAAGGAAAAGTTTGTGCAAGTGTAATTATCCCGGGCAACGCCGGGTACCTCTTCTAGTCCTTAATAGCGGCGATAACCCTATGCCAGTGGCAGAATGGTTGCCTTTAGCTAAATTTTGTACTAAGTTATAAGTTAGTTTGAACATTGTTTTCGTTCTTGGTTTAATTTGTGTCCCTTTTAAGCGAAGTGTTTTTGGTCCAGAATATTTGAGTGTCTCTTATAAGCCGAGCCTCTTGTGAGGCTCTTTTAAGCAGAGTGGCTTTGTTAATTTAGTTAGGGGGGGGTCTTGTTTCTATTGCTCTTGCTATGAAGGATGTTATGATTGGTTGTGATATTTTATTTGCTTAGTATGGTTAGAAATATTTTGCAGTTTGTTGGTGGTTTTAGCTTTGTATTTGCTTTATATTGTATTTTATTTGATTGGTTCCTGTATTTTATATATTCGTCGTCTCTCTTGTTGATAATCAAGGTGTATCAGTGTTACCTTGTGATGTAGCATACAAAGATGCATGTAAGAATCCCAGATTTCTTGCTTTTGACATCATTATAAATGAACAGCTTCAGGCATTATGTTCCGAATTGAACAAAAAATATCTAGACTTATAAACAAAGTTGGAATCGCTGACTAATGATATTAACAGTATAACTACAAATATTGATAGTTTTAGAGAGGATGTAAAGCGTGCAAATTTGGAAACTACCAACGGCATTGCCAACCTTAGCAACGCTATCAAAGAATTTATGGGCTCTCCCATTACGTCCGTTTCGCCCATGTTAGTGGATAATGCTGTTCCTCCATACGATTGTAAAGAAGGTCCTGCAGGTTTGGGCGCGGTCAGCGACAGTAGCTCCTCACCAATAACAAGCACAAAGAGGAGGTCTGATAATGACTCTGCTGACATTGATGGAGATGACTGGCGGACTGCACAGAATAAGAGAAACAAAGGAGGTGTTAGGATCGACCATGTTAAGTCCACTTTTGATGTCAGCGCTAGTGCCTCTGTAGCCCTTCGTGCTAACAAAGCTAAACACAGTTCCTCTCATATTAATGTCACCCGTGAAAAGGGAGCAATATATATCCCACCAATCATCGTTTCTTCACCATGGGAAGCCAATAAAGTAGATTTTGGAGGAGATCAAAACGCACGTACCTCTTGAAAAATTAACGCCCACACAGGTCGAAAGGACACCATAAAGATCTTGTGTAAAGATGAAGAAAGTCATAAAACTCTTGTTTCTGGAGTGAAAGGCAACGATGACCCAGCATCATCAACTTAAATCAGAGACACATCGCTTAAATCTGTTGTCCGAAATGTTGATACAACATATGATCTGGAAGGCTTTTGCAAAGACTTCAGGAAGGCAACCTATTTTCCAGAAAAAGTCAGACTTAAAAAAGCAAATGGTGCAGTAGAGATGCCAATGGTTTTGGTCTTATTTGAAAATAATGAACACAATAATTCTTTTTTGAGTTTGAAGCGTGTCGATATTCTTGCTGTTATTTTTGAGTTATTAGAGGCAACAAAAGCCCTTGCAATGCTATAACTGTTTACGTTTTGGTCACGTATCCCAAGGTTGCACCGAGTCGCCTCGATGTAATAAGTGCGCTGGCGACCATCAGTCGAGGGATTGTACTAACATAAAAGGCAAAGACCCCCCAAAATGTATACGTTGTTCTGGTCAGCACACATCTAGCTACACCAAGTGTCAAAAGTCTAAAGGATCAAACGCACCAAAGTGGTAGAGGGAAAGTCCTATGCTTCGTTCCCATCCAGTTCTGCTGATACTAAGGACACCCGTACGGTCGACCACAATCAATTGCGTGATATTTACAGGTTCTTGGGAAATTTACTAAATCAGTATAAGGAAAGTGGAAAAGCAGTGCGGCAGATTGCCTCTCACGAATATAACAACAAATGATCATGGACAGACACTCATACAATCAAGGGAAACTCCGTTGCAATATTTGGAATGCAAGGGGATACGCTCGCAACCGCATCGAGTTCTACAATTTCCTTATAAACTGGAATGTCGACATCGCCTTCGTGTGCGACACGCAACTAAAATGTACTCAAGTCTTCACCTTGCCTGGGTATCATGTTTATCGCAAGGATCGGCCACTGGGTAATAATGCCAGCCGCGCTTTTAGTGGAGCAGCGATCATTGTAAAGGACAGCATTGATCATCGTGATTCTGTCACTCCAAACTTTGTAGGAATGGAAACAGTCTCCGTGATTATAAACGATGTGGACGCAGGTGAAATCAAGTTCATCTCTTTATATTACTCACCTAAGTACAAGCTTGATCCATGCGAACTTGACGAGCTGATGTCTGGGCCCATTCCAGTTGTTATGGCGGGCGACTTGAATTCCAAGCACCATGCGCGGAACTCCAAACGCCCCAATTAAAACGGCAATATCTTATATGGATATACCTTAAAGGAGATTGCAACTTCATTGCCGGTCCCCTTGATGACACATACTACTGCGACCACTCTCCTGTTAGTGACGTGTTGGCTATTGCAGGTCTTAAAGGTTTCCTCAAGCCCTATAATATATTCACATTAGACGACTTATCTTCTGACCACCGTCCAGTGACGCTTATGTATGAGGGCTTAAACATCGATAAGAAGATTGTACTCCGCTCTAAACAGGACTGGAAGCTCGTTAGGGATATTCTTACAAGGAGGTTATTGATAATGAGGATATCAATAATAATATTAATGCTATCACCCTTGTTGTCAGCGATGCCACTGCTTCCAGTACTTCTACTATCGATTGTAAGCACCCAGAACATCTCGACCTGCCTCCTTATATCAGGCGTCTTATTCTCGAAAGGAATTCTTACAGAAGATTATGGTAGCGAAAGCGACTTCTCCTCTTCAAGACCAAGTACAACCGGCTTTCTCGCAAGGTTCAGGAGAAGGTTAAATCTCTACGAAATCAAAGGTGGAGCGACAAACTGAAATCCTTCTTTGTCCAGGACAACTGTGACGGCCTTAAAGGGCAACAGACCAATCCAATTGCCGCCACTGCTTGATTGTCACCAGTGACGGGGATAAGGCCCAATTGATCGCTGGTTCCCTGAAAATTCAATTTACCACGCCTGGTGAGACAAACTTGCACAGCCTCCAAAACACTCAGCTAGTTAACGATGGGTGTAACGCTTACAGGTGCATTCTTCGTGTTCCCATCCCTGAGGAAGTCATTAGTGCCCAAGAAATCTCCGACGTCATCAAGCGACTAAAAACAAAGAAAGTAGCAGGCACTGATTCCATCACTAACAGTCCTCTCAAGAACTTGCCTTCTAATATTGTCTCGATCATTACCAAAGCCATGAATGACAGCTGGAAACTTGGTGACTTCCCCGACCAGTGGAAACAGTTCGTCATAGTTACCATTCCAAAGCCTGGTCTAAACCCTGGTCTTACTGTCAGCTACAGACTCATAAACTTGTTACCGGTGCTATCAAAAGTCTTTGAACGCATCATTCTGAAGAGGTTTAACGAATTCTGTGTAGCAAACCATCTCGTTCGTGATGGTGGTCACCCCTGCCAAATTCAGATCTGGAGGCTTGTTGCAGATCTAAACACTGCTCTTAACTGTGCTATGTATGGTGGTCTTGTCATATTGGATGTTTCTACAGCTTTTGATCAGGTTTGGCACAACGGCCTCATATAGAAGATGATTACTTGTGGTTTGTCGGAGGAACTGATTACCTTGATTAGTTCCTTTCTGTCAAACAAGACATTTCGTGTCTAGTTTGGCTGCTCCATGTCAAATCCTTGTGACGTCAATGCTGGTGTTCCCCAGGGTTCTGTCCCTGCACTGTTCAACTTTTTCATCCATGACTTTCCAACTTTTACTAATTGCAAGCCATCATGACTACTGACTGCAATCCCGCTCACGTCTTATCACGGTTACAAAAGTCCTTATATCTGTTCGAAAAATGGTTTACAAAGTGGAGACTCGACCTAAACGTTGACAAGTGCAAGGCGATGTTCATTACGAAGAAATTTCGAAAACCCCCTAGTCCTCTCTTTCTTTCTGGTAAAGAGCTCCAGTTGGTAAAAAGTTATAAATATCTTGGTCTGGTGGTAGATACCAGGCTAAATTGGGGTGACCACGTCTCCTATGCAATAAATAGAGCTATGAAGGTAAAGTTTAGTCTAGTTGCTCTACTGGGGCAAAACAGCGTCCTCGGAATGGATAGCAAACTTTTGCTTTATAAGATGGCTATACGAGTTATACTTCATTATGGTATGCCTGCCTGGGCTACAATATGCAAATCTAGATGGATCTCCAAACTTTCCAAAACGTTACCCTGAGGACTACGACCCAACTTGACAGGAGAGTCGCAACAAATATTTCTATTGCTGAAGATTTCCATATACCTCCAGCTGGTAGCTATGTACAAGAGTCGCAGAAGAAGTTGCTTCCAAAGATTAAGGACCAGCCCAATCCTGTGGTTGCAGATATCCTGGAGCATCCACTCACGTTTAGAGTTTCCTCAGGCATCACAGGCCTCGACACGTTCTGGATATCAATTTCGATGACATCCAAAAGGCCATCTTTCCCGAATACTGGATCTTATGGGTCCTCGTGCCCCTCGTCAATCAACAATCAACTTAATCGTCCTTATAGGAAAGGACCCCATCTTATCCTCTGGATGACTTAACTAGGTTTCATTTGGCTTCTGGCCTAGTTCAGTGTATTTACCCTGGTTACTTCCTGGATGAGTATGGCAGTGAAAGCGTTGCTTTCGTACCGCTCGTCACGTTTTCCCTGCGCTGTTCGATTGTCGATTGTCGATGACAATCACTCACTGATGAAGGAAATTTGGTTTCCGAAATGTATATCTGAGTCAATAAAAATTATCATGTGGATTAGTGTCTTCAGTGTTCCTTTTATTAGTATACTGGTGTCCACAGTTTCTGGCTTTAATTGTTTAAACTCTGGCTACATATTGGCTTAACGAAATTAGTTTTACGAATCATAATCATGTCAAAAATAAGTATTGAGACGATCTTGATAAAGTTTTCGCCTTCTCAAGCGGACTGAGATAGCGCTGGTTCAGATTGACAACTTCCACCTGCCACTTATTGTATGTCCTAAAACCCCATTAAAGGCTAAGAGGAAAATTAATACAACAAAGTTTTTATTCAACAGGGGCGATTATTTGGGAATTTACAATTTCTTGAAGTATTATAACAGGAAAAATATTTTAACCTGTTCTGAGCTCAATGTGAGATAGGAGCAGATTGTTGTGGCGACGAAAACGGCCATAGTTACTTTCGTTTCCTTCGCTAATACTAAAGGTTATCAAACTGACGACAGAAAGAAGTCACCACGGTTTAGGTCATTCCCTAACTGACAAAACAAAAACAGACTGGTAAAATAAGCAAGAGATACATAAGAAATTCAAAAGAACAAATGAAACAAATGACTATCTCTCCTTTACAATGGCCAGAAGAAAATTTAAAGATAGCTGGGCTATAGATAGATTTTAATTCGATGGGAGCTAGATTGAAAAGTAACCCCAGAAACTTCTGGGATGTTGCTAAAAAGCCTGCTGCATGAGCTGTGTGCAGACGGTAATACGTTCGCTTCAACAATGGCAAATGATTCGCATCTCATGTCGGATGTGTCACTCCTTGAGGACTGTTGGAAGACGAAGGAAAAAATTCCTCCTTTTACATTTAATTCTTGTATGGCACAGACTCTTTTCAAGAGGGCCAAAAGCTAATTGGCATCCAAATTCTGTACTATAGACGACATTCCGGATTTCCTATTTAAGGGTTGTGTTACGGCCTTGATTGCGCCTCTTCTTCAACTATTTAATGCATCTCTGCACACCGGAACATACCCTGAGGCTTGGAAAACGTAAAAATTTATCCATGTCTTAAAACAGGTGGGAAGAACGGAGCAAAAATATACAGGCCTATCACTTTAATGTCTTTCCCGTTGGAAAACGTTGGAAAACAGATCGCCACTTACGTAGATGCGGAACTGTCACATACACAACATGGTTTTCGCCCCAGACGATTAACCCCAACGAATCTGACGACTTCTTACATTACGTTACACGCAGCATGGACGTAGGATGCAAGTCGACGATCTTTACTAAGGCATTCGATAGCTTAAATATTGAATTACTCCGTGAAAAGCTGCGCTGTTCGGGGCGGTCATCTGTAATTATTAAGTACCGAAAGGAGCTTTATGGTATCAGTGTGGGGAAACGTGTCTGTCTGCCTGTCCGTCTGTCCGTCTGTCTGTCTGTAACTCTAATTCCTCCGAGGCTATCAAAGATTTTCAAAATCTGTTTTCGTCAGTCGATGAATATGGTTCATGGCACGAACCAATCACAAATATTATCTAAATCGGTTAATTGGCACGTGCACAAATGGTATCTCCATTTTCCCGCCAAGCAGTTTTCAAAGGGAAGAATATAAAGTAATATATCAAACAAATCGTAATGACGAGATAGAAGGGGTTATTCGTTACTATTTTCGTCAGTCGATAAATACGGTACAAGGCGCGAATCAGTCACAAAAATTATCTAATAATAGCACGTGCACAAATGTACCTTCAAGAGCCCACCAAGCAATTTTCAATGGAGAGATATATTAAGTAATATATCAAACAAATCGTAATGACGAGTTTGAAGCAGATATAAATTACTATTTTCGTCAATTCATAAATATGGTTCCGGGAATGAACCATTTTGAAAATGGTTGTAATCGAATCATTGGCACGTGCTCTAATGGTACCCTTATGACACCCTCAAAAATTTTCAATGATAAGATTAGGCATGTAATATATCAAACAAATTGGGATTATGTATCATGAATGAATATAACGTAAAATTTATGCTAGTCCAAATTGGTTTCTAGGAACATGGTTTAGTAGAACCATTCTGGTATTGTGGAACCATTATGGTTCATTGGAACATTCATGACTTAAAATGATGTATCATGAATGAATATACAGCAAAATTATGATAGTCCAAATTGGTTTCAAGGAACCTGGTTTAGTGGAACCATTCTGGTTTAGTGGAACCATTATGGAACTTTCAATGCTAAAATTTAGCATGTAATATACAAAACGACTTGGAATGATATGGCATGAATGAACATAACGTAAAATTAATGGTAGTCGAAATTGGTTTCAAGGAACCTGGTTTAGTGGAAACATTATGGCTAATTGGAATTTCAATGCTAAGATATGGCATGTGATATATCAAACGACTTGGAATGAGGTGTCATGAATGAATATAATGTTAAATTAAAGATAGTCGACATTACTTCAAAGGTACGTGATGTAATGGTATCTTTATGGCCCATTAGATACTAACAATGTTAACATAGGGTTGTTTAGAAATATAGTTTCGCGAATGGTTTAGTTTAACCTTTCGGTACTTTGTTATGTCATTCCTTTATGGTTTATTGATTGGTGTTCTTCGATTTTGACGCGTAGAAGTTACAAGCTTAGCAGCCAGGCAGTTCTTGTTATGCCTACCCCATTAAGAGTGGTTTCTACAGGATTCTCCACTGGGCCTATTATTAAGTACCGAAAAATGCTTTATGCTATCAGTGTGGGGAAACGCGTCTGTCTGCCTGTCTGTCTGTAACTCAAACTCCTCTGAGGCTATGAAAGATTTTCAAAATCTGTTTTCGTCAGTCGATGAATATGTTTTATGGCACGAAAAAGTTACAGATATTATCTAAATCGTTTCATTGGCACGTGCACAAATGGTACCTACATTTTCCCGCATAGCAATTTTCAATGGGAAGATATATTGAGTAGTATATCAAACAAATCGTAATGACGAGATAGATGTGGTTATTCATAATTATTTTCGTCAGTCGATGAACATGGTACATGGCACGAATCAATCACAAATATCTAAATCTGTTAAATAGCACGTGCACAAATGGTACCTTTACGAACCCATCTAGCAATTTTCAATGGAGAGATGTATTAAGTAATTTAATCAAACAAATCATATGACGAAATTGGTAGTAACTTTACAGTATAACATAGGGACGACAGAGATTCCAACTAGTTTCGCCTTTTATTCCCGGTTTTATCAAGGATAACACAACAAGAGGCTCGCAGGCCTTATATACAGAAACAATGTACATAGTATGCAAAGAGATTGGAGGATGGAAATAGAAAGTGATCCAATCAAGAAAATAGGAAAACCAATAACAGAAATTATTATATGAAACCAAAAACAGAAAATACTAATGAAACCAATAAAAAAAATTATTATAGGAAACAAAACAAAATGATAAAAGAGGAAAGCAAACAAATCGCGGACCGTAAGGAGAGCATATCTTTTTGTCAGAAGAAAAGAAGATTTACAAAAGAGAATGAAAATAAATTATATAAAAATATCTAAAAATAAATAAGTTATACAAGGTCGGAGACAGAGTTAAGGATGGCATAGACATCAAAATCCGTTTGGAAATTGAGGAGGAGGCCAGGAGTAGATCTCTTGGCTTTAAATATCTCTATTGACTCAAGGGTCGCAGTCGTTGGATTTGTGTAAGATGGACATCACTTCATCTTGGGTTTTCAAAGTATGTCCGGAATCGGTAAGATGGTTGCATAGTGGGAATTACGATCTTGATTTTCGTAGGAGTTGACGTGTTCCTTGAAACGTATTTTGAAATTACGGGTCGATAAGACTATGTAAAATTTATCGCAGAAGGCGCAGTTCAGGCGATAAACTCCGGATCGGGTCCCGATTTGTTTGCTTTCCTCTTTTATCATTTTGTTTTGTTTCCTATAATAATTTTTGTTATTGGTTTCATTAGTATTTTCTGTTCTTGGTTTCATATAATAATTTCTGTTATTGGTTTTCCTATTTTCTTGATTGGATCACTTTCTATTTCCATCCTCCAATCTCTTTGTACCTTGTTTCTGTATATAAGGCCTGCGAGCCTCTTGTTGTGTTATCCTTGATAAAGCCGGGAATAAAGGCGAAACTAGTTGGAATCTCTGTCGTCCCTATGTTATACTATAAATTTCGTTGATAGGAACAGTATTATGAACCCTTATCTCACCCATGTTACACCGCTCATCTCCAAGATGTTCCACATCAAGAGGAAGCTAGCCGCTACAATACAGAATATTTGGTTCAATCGAGTATGCATCCGTGAACACATACAGCCCAAGTAATCACAAGTCATTATCCGCAACAAATCCACAGCCGCCCAAGCTGCACGGACTGCCACCATTAGGAACTGGGTAAGCCGCTCTACATCCATTCTATTTGTTAAGAAACACCGCCTCAACCAAGAAGTCTTTTGACTCCACCTACATTTGTCCACCATCATACCGACCGGAATTCTGATGCCTCTTATCGACGACGATGACATCAGATTACAATCCTTCAAAGAACACAAGTTCCAGACTCTATGCAAGAAACTTGATGATCTCCGCCACCCGGCCCCTTCCGTACGCCTTGCTCCGACAGACAGCGACTTTACTTTCCACACGAATGTGGTAAATCTCACCGCCATCCAGCTGTCCGATGACGAACAACACCTCCTCGACAAAGGCCTGAAGCATGTTTTGTACAAAAAACATGCCCGCCATGACCTACACACTGTCATATCAGACACTGAACGTGCCCTGTCTCATTTCCCAAGACTGATCGCCCACCAGCTCGTGCTATCGCCGGACACCTCATCCGTAAGGCCTACAATGACGCCTCTTCATCCAGCCCATCCCAGGAACAACTTAGGGACATTGATGCCTCATCCACCCTGAAGACCAAGTTATGTGAATCTGATGCCATCATCGTCAAAGCAGATAAAGGTAACGCTTCAGTCATCTTGTACCGATCTGTTTATAAGAGTAAAGTCAACGACTTTATCTCCACCAACAAGTTTACTATCCTTCCCTCCGACCCCACCACCAAGTTCCATAAATCCATTATTTCGGCCATCAATTCGTCCCCTCGCTTCAGATACCTCCGACCTCTCATTTCCCCCCCCCCCCCCAATCCTCGCCCCCCTAACCTAAACGCCCTCGTCAAGATACACAAACCTAACATGCCCATACGCCCTATTGTTAATTACTCCCCTGCCCCTGCCCATCTCGTTGCCAAGAACCTCTCCACATTTCTCTTTAACCTTAAACTCCTTCCTAACACCTACAATGTCCGGAACTCCCTAACCCTTGCTGAATCCCTTTTCTCATTTCCTACTAACGAACACCTGTCCCTTATGTCCCTTAACATCACTAACTTATACACTAATATCCCAGTCTCCATCTCTTTAAAAATCCTCAAACGCCTCCTACGTAATTCTTCTCTCCCTAAAGCTGATGCTATCGACCTTTTATCCATCCTGTCTATCATTTCCTCACAAAACTACTTTTCCTTTAATAACACGTTCTATTCTCAAC
>JAHWFO010075487.1:906591-928881 GCA_023313115.1 Rhysida immarginata | reverse complement strand
TAGTTGGAATATCTGTCGTCCCTATGTTATACTGTAAAGTTACTACCAATTTCGTTGATAGGAACAGTATTATGAACCCTTATCTCACCGATGAAATCATATGACGAGATAGAAGCGGGTATAAATAACTATTTTCGCCAATTAATAAATAAGGTTCTGGGTATGAATCATATTGAAAATGGTTGAAATCGAAACAATGACACGTGCCCTTATGACACCCTCAAAAATATGCTAAAATATGCCATGTAATATATCAGAAGACTTGGAACGATGTGTCATGAATGAATATAATGTAAAATAAATGATAGTCCAAATTGGTTTTAAGGAACCTGGTTTAGTGGAACCATTATGGTTCATTAGAACTTTCAATGGTAAAATGTGGCATGTAATATATCAAACAACTTGAAATGATGTGTCATGAATGAATAGAACGTAATATTAATGATAGTTGAAATTATTTCAAAGGTACGTGGTTTAATGGTATCATTTTGGTCCATTAGAAATTTCCAATGTTAACATAGACCGTTTTAAAATTATGGTTCCGCGAATGGTTTAGTTTAACCCTTCAGTACTTGGTTATGTCATCCCTTAATGGTTTATTAATTACCCAAAGGTGCTATCAGTGTGGGGAAACGTGTCTGTCTGTCTGTCTGTAACTCTAACTCCTTCAAGGGTATGAATGATTTTCAAAAACTGATTTCGTCAGTCGATGAATATGGTTCATAGCACGAACAAATCACAAATATCATCTAAATCGGTTCAATAGCACGTGATCAAATAGTACCTTCACGACCTTACCTAGTAATTTTCAATAGAGAGATATATAAAGTAATATATCAAACAAATCGTAACGACGATATAGAAGCGGATATAAATCAGTATTTTCGCCAATTGATAAATATGGTTCAGGAAATGAACCATTTTGAAAATGGTTGTAATCGAAACAATGGCACGTGCTCTAATGGTACCCTCATGACACCCTCAAAAATTTGCAATGATAAGATATGGCATGTAATATATCAAACGACTTGGAATGAGGTGTCATGAATGAATATAATGTAAAATTAATGATAGTCGAAATTGTTTTCAAGGAACTTTGTTTAGTGGAACCATAATTATAGAAGGGAAGTTGTGAAGCATCCTTATGCTTTAACATTAACATAGAAGAAAATAATTTTTTAATACTGAAGATTTAATGCTTATCTGAAACCAATTGTTGTATACATTTCTTTATTAGAGTTAAAAGTAAACTAAAAAATTTAGTTTACAATTTTTGATGAGATATTTGTAGAAAAAATTGCAACCGAACATTAAAGTGCGGGCAGTGTTATGGTCTAGGTACTGTTTTCTTGGCATGCATTGGGTCCGTTAATACGTGTCGGACAACGTCTGGATAACATAGCATACCTCCGTATCATCGCCGATCAAGTCCTGTCATGTCGAAAAAATTGCAACCGAACATTAAAGTGTGCAGTCACTGCAAATTGTTTCCGTCGGAGTTTTGTGAAAGTGTGGTGCTGCTGCGGATTTGGCTCCAATCGCAGGAATTGTTTTGCAGTTTGTGTGGTTTATGTAATTTCATTTAAAAGATATCGTAGACCAAATATTATTTATTTATTTTTTTATGTAGTTAAACAAATTGTTAATGAAAGTAAGTAGATTTAAAAAATAAATTGAAGAAAAAATAGATGCATAACCATAGTACTCTCATATTATCATTATGGTACACAAAATGATTCTTTAAATTTATAATTAACTAGCAAAGGTACCCGGCGTTGCCCGGGATTATTACACTTGGATGTAAACAGAACATCCATATTACACCATCATTTTATGTTCATTGTTATACTTCTTGGAAAGATTGCTTTAACATTACATCATCATTCTGTGCTCATTGTTATTGGTGAATTGCGTGTTGAAACCATTGTTGATACCTATTGTTGCACAAACTTTTATTTGCATTGTTGGTCATGAGATATATATTGTTGGTCCGTGCAGAGTGTTTGTGAATTGCGTGTTGATACCATTGTTTTGCAAAAACTTTGTCTTGCATTGTTGGTCATGCAATATTTCTCATTAATATGCCCTGCCATAAGCATGAATATCGATTTTTTATCGATAATTATTATTTTTTCGAAATCTTCGGTAGACAGTGACCTTCCTCATGCTTTGAAGGTCATGTATGCGAAATTTCATCAAGATCGGAATAAAACTGTAGATTTGTATAAAAAACATACAAACAAACGGACCCACAAACATCCTTCTTTATATATATAGACTAGAAGAGGTACCCGGCGTTGCCCGGGATAATTACACTTGCACAAACTTTTCCTTTCATTGTTAGTCATGAGATATATTTTGTTGGTTCATGCAGTGTGTTTGTGAATTGCGTGCTGATACCATTGTTGATACCTATTGTTGTACCAACTTTGCCTTGCATTGTTGGTCATGAGATATTTCTCATTAATATGCCTTGCCATAACCATGAATATCGATTTTTTATCGATATTTATTATTTTTCCGAAATCTGAGGTAGACAGTGACCTTCCTCATGCTTTAAAGGTCATGTATGCGAAATTTTATCAAGATCGGAATAAAACTGTAGATTTGTATAAAAAACGTACACACAGATCCACAGACCTACACACAGATCCACAGACGCACAGACCCACAAACATCCTTCTTTATATATATAGATAGAAGATAGATTTATTAAAAAGAAGTGAACACAGCGTGGGAAGATTCTGTAAAAAAAAACTGACGTTTTGGATAGAGTGAAAGTGATAATGGGGGCTTAGAAGACGTCTTATATACAGGGGGCTTTAGAGGAGGGGGGAAATCTAGGGAGGGAAAGCCAGAGACACTGAAAGGAGTTATAGAAACCCCCTTGATAAATTAGAGAATAGTTGGAGGGAGAGGGGAGTGGGGGAAAGGTAGTGAAAGAATGGTGCCTTTGCGATGGTTAATGTCATTATAGGGAATTGAATTTCATAAGAAAAGGATTCGAATTGCTATCTTTCTTTTTTCTTATGAAAGTTGTCATGATGAATATAAAGACTAACGTCCTGTAAGGAGTGGCCACGAGAATTTAAGTGCTTACGAATGTATTTTGTCCACTCTGTATTTTGTATTATATCCAGACTAGTTTTTGTCTCTGGCGAGAGAATTGAGGAGAGATGTTTGAAAACCAGTGAAAAGTAAAACAATTAAAAAATTGGCAAAATTGCTGTCTTAATATTTGAACTCTTTCTCTGATTATACTATCACTGTTGTTTATTTTTTAAGAGTATAATTCCGTTTTAAATTTATCTATATAAATAAAAGGAAATGTTCGTATGTTTGTGCTCTATAGACTCAAAAACTACTCGACCGATTTCACTGAAAATTTCACAGTTTGTTGTTATTCATGTCGGGAGTGATTAGAGAGTGGTTTGATGAAATCTGATAAATAGCACTGCTGATTTTGCATTGAGTATGAAATAAATTTGTTTCATGTTTGTTTGCTTGCGTGTGGGAACAATCAGCCCATCGTGTTGGCATCAACAATAGGTTGGTGGTGTTTGTATGTTGCGCCAACAATGGTGGATGAAATTAATGCTTGCCGTAGCCCACGAAAAAGACAGGCCCCAACAATGAAAAGTCACCTGACCATCTTTTTCGTTGGCTACTACGAACTGCAATACAGGGAATGAATAGGAACTTTAACGGTGCTCTATTTGATGGAGTACCTTTCATCATCTCAAATATACAAACCAGGACACATCCAAATTCAATCGCGAAAACCGTAAGAGGTACACAAAATATTCTAATTGCACATTTTTTCAACAAAAAAAAAGTCCACCAAAATCAGGATTGATGGGTGGTCTGCTCATTGGATTTTGGTGAACTTGTTTTTGTTTTGTTTTAAATTTGCTGTAGAACAAATGTGCTATTGGAATTTTTTGTGTATCTCTTACGGTTTTCGAGATAGAATTTGGATTTCTCCTAATTTGCATATTTGAGATGAATCAGTCAATCAGTCAGTACATGTTAATTTATATTTATAGATTTAGTAATAGCGAAGCATTTCCGGGTCCGCTAGTTAATAATAATGTAAGGTTTTGAGAATTAATTAGCCAGATTTAGAATATTCGGATTATTTATGTAAATGTGCTATTTTATTATTTGCGTTCAGGATTGTCTATATAGATTCAGAAGTTAAGAGTTTATATAAAGTTTAGAGTTTTTATGTAGAGAAAGACTAAATAAAGTTATTAATTGTTTTAAATATTTTTTATGCGTGGGCGTTAGGAGTTGTTAAAAGGGAGCCAATTTTTAAAGTTTGTCAGAAGGAGAAAGTAAAAGTCAGTTTACACAGCTTTGTTTTGATCGTTAGAATCATATTCAAGGACCGAAAATGCATGGCCAGAGTGGGACAAGTAAATCGGAGAACCGGATGAACAGATAGAAAGCAAGAAAGATTAATGTAGGGATTGAACTTTGGATTTTGAAGGGAGAAAAGAGACAGGGAATGATCACGTGGATGCCGAAGTCGAAATTGGCTGTCGAAATCGAAATTGTTAGTTCAGTTATGCAAAGTGAAAATTTTTAGTCAGTAGCAATGTAACGATTCCCGTAGCCGAGTGTGCGGCGAACTACTCGTAAATTTTTATACTAATTCGGCCTCCATCTGGTAATCCTCGGATTCCAGATGGGAAGTTTAAAATTTTAGTATTTATCCAGTTTGAGTTTTAGTTTATGAAAATGTAACCGTCAGGTTGAATTTTAGTTAGCTCGCGTTATCGATGTGGTTTTGAGGAGTTGCTATCAAGCTGAGAACCAGCGTCATCAATTACAATAATTTCATGATTTACGAGGGATATTGCAAGAATGTGTACCGAGCCCCATGGAGTACCCAGATCCAAATTAATGTCTCAATGGCCAATTCTTTAATTCCTCACATAATTTCATTCTTATATATTGTTTTCTTATTATTGTATTTGCGAACGGATTATTTAATTCTATCAAACAGTGGGAAGGACAATTATAACGTACCTTAGAACAGTCACATTATACGTAGAGAACCCTGATTACCTTAATCTAAATTCTGTATTTTAGTTGTTTGTTGGTATTTATTAAAGTCTTACATTCAGACCTTTATTCAGTAACAATATAGCAGATTGCTCAGTCAGTAGTTTACATTCATTGTTATTTTGGAGCTATTAAAGCCATTATTTCCATTTTACATTCAGAGAGATATAGAACAATTTACAATTAGAGTCCCTGTTGAACATTGTTACCACTGTGTAATCTTTAATTCAGTATAACCCGTATTCCCTTGAGATATAAATTGTATAATCGAACAATTGAGAATAACATTCCTACCAAATTTACATATTACTATTGCTAATATATCATTATTGTTATACCCAGAACTTCTGATCATTGTCTTATAAGTTTAGTCTAAAGGAATCCTTGATTGATAGACATTCTGTTGTATGCCACAAAATTTAATTACTAAGTCATTATTTGGAATTGTGATTACTCATTGGAACGTATAATTAGTCAAATTGCCACAAGTCATTTCTTAGTTACAAATTGTATTATTTTATTTGAATCTTAATTGGTAGCTTGACCAAGTTGAATTTCATATCTTAAATTATCATTATCATTTGTGTTACCTTCCATACAATATTGTTTTATATATCCTTGTTGAATATTGAATAAACATTATATGTTAAATTGTTAAGTCAATTGTTAAATTCTTTCCTCTAGGCCGGGCCTGTTTAAGCGGAAAGTATCTAGTATGTAAGTTGGAATATCTAGTTATCATAAACTTTGTGAATAGAATAATTCACTGACGCAGTCTTTTACCAAACATAATTGAAATCGAATACTCGACCATATTCTGTGAATATTATCCCCAGGAACCTTACAATAAAAGGCAATAAAGTTTAATAAATGCACAATTGAAATTTTATTATTGATATCTTGTCCTTCATTTTAGATTTTATCATTTTGTAAATAAAAGTTAACAGGAAAATAAGCCTGGAGCCAAAACAGCAGTGGTGCTATCATGCGGTGGAACATAGGGAACTACGGAGTTTCACTACTTCCCTTCTGTGATTATGGTGGAACTAATTTGATTCATTGGAAATTTCAATGCTAAAATATGGCGTGTAATATATCAAACGATTTGGAATGAGGTGTCATGAATGAATGTAACGCAAAATAAGAAATTATGCCTCTCGAGGATGGTATAGGAAAGTAGCGGAAACCCTGAGCTCATCTATTTTTTTATTCCTTCATCTGCACTTTTTAAAGGGCCCCCCCATTTTTAAATCAAAAAATGATTTTCTTCATCCATGTATTTAGAAAATATAAAAGAATCTTCTTTCCTTTCTCATCATTTTCGATCAAATAATATATCACACACTATATGTTGCCATAAATTTCTTAAGACCAATTGATAGCCACCCCCATAACTCCGACCCGATTGGGACAATTTCACCCAAGCTTTACACTAATGTTGATCTTGCTTTGAGGAATCTGTATACCGACTTTTATTCCTTTACTAGCGGACCTGGCAATGCTTCGCTATTACTAAATCTATAAATATAAAATAACATGTCATGACTGATTGACTGATTCATCTCAAATATGCACATCCAAATTCTATCTCGAAAACCATAAGAGATACACAAAAAATTCCAATTGCACATTTGTTCTACAGCAAATTTAAAACAAAACAAAAACAAGTTCACCAAAATCCAATGAGCAGACCACCCACAATTTTCATTGCAAGCTCTGTAACATTAAAACCGAGGAGAGCCAGTTCAGTTGCTGCCACGCTGGCCTGATCCGACGCCACTTGACTTTTTCCTGTGGGACTACATCAGGGATAAAGTTTATTCCACATAGCCCACCTCACAAGAGGATCTGCAACAACGAATTCAGGAAGCATGCCGGCAAAAACTGTGGCCACGTTTGTTGATATGATGGCATCGTTGAAATGTCGTGGGGAATTATGCTATGGTGCAAGTCACATTGAACACTGTCTGGATTGATGGAAAGACTTACTTTGTATCAAACTTAAAAAAACAGTCATCAAGCCAATTGCTCTGTTGCAGAACTTGCAATGAGGATTGTGTGTGATCCGGTCATCGGATTCTGGTGAATTTTTTTTTTTTTTTTGGAATTTCCTGTTGAACAAATGTGCAATTGGAATATTTTGTGTACCTCTTACGGTGTTCGCGATTGAATTTGGATGTGTCCTGGTTTGCATATTTGAGATGATGAAAGATACTCCATCAAATACAGCACCATTAAAGTTCCTATTCATTCACTGTTTTGCAATTTGCATAACTACATTGGCATCCTACATAGATAGGGGATAACAGACTTTTGACTCACCCTGTATATGAATTAAATAAATGCAATTGATGTACGATACTATATCTAACCCAGTGTTCTCCCCAGAAAATTTTATTAGGTAGATGGAAAGAAAATAGTCGGGCGGACAACAATTAAAAACAAATAAAATTCACAATTCAATACAGTTACGTTGGTGGAATATTTTTTCTAGAATATCAATTCTCCACAATCAATTTATTTACAAAAATTGATTGCAAATAGAAAAAAATTCCCCCAACTTAATTGTATTGAATTGTATATATTGAAATTTTGTGATAATTTTAAGTACCATGACATCATGCCATGTGAAATCTTATTTTTTTTTTCTTAATTTTTTATCTGTATCACACAACACTTTACTTGGCTTCTGAAGATGAGTGGTTCCCACTCGAAAATGTTAAAGCTTGTAATACTTTAGAACTTTTTCATAATGGGCGTTTTCTTCGAAGATTTTCCGGATCAAATCAAGAGTCCTTTTCAAGACGGTTAACGGAGAAATCACCTTTTCTCTCGGCGATTTGGATATTTTTTCCATGGATTGTCTTCTTACAAGGTCTTGTGTACTCTGCATTTTCAGAAGAGTAGAACTTGATTATGTTCAGAGCATTTAAGACTTTGTTGTAATTGGATTATTTAACATTGCCTATTATGAAATATTTTTAAATTGGAATAACAAATTAAATGCCATTGTTCTTAAGTGGTTAAGATCCATTGTAAATATGGAAGGGGTAGGGTGTTTTTTAATAATTACTATCATTTTTTGTGTTTTCTTGTTCATTGTTGGGGTTTTTCTCAATTTTTGTAAATATAATGATTGTGGAGAATTTATATTCTAACAGATTATGCAGTGTTGTACAGCTTTTCATGTATTCAGCTGGGTGGGAACTCACCCCTTTAAAAGGTATTGAGGAGAACCCTACTAATCTACCCTAATCTACCTGTCGAATTTCATTCAAACCACTCTCTAAACACTCCTGGCAATAATAAGAACAAACTGTGAAATTTTCAGCGAAATTGGTCCAGTAGTTTCTGAGTCTTTACATAAGAACATTGCCTCATATTTATTTAATACTTTTTATAATTAGCCCCCTTAAAACTTGAATCATTAAGGCAAGCATAGTAGCCAACGAAAAAGATGGTCAGGTGACTTTTCATTGTTGGGGCCTGTCTTTTTCGTGGGCTACGGCAAGCATTAATTTGATCCACCATTGTTGGCGCAACATAAAAACACGACCAACCTATTGTTGATGCCAAAACGATGGGCTGATTGTTCCCACATGCAAGCAAACAAACAAACTGTGACGGAAAACAAACGCCAGCCCGGTTTCCTATGGCACTCGTTCTGGATTTCCGCTTCGTGTTTTCTACAACATCAGGAGGAGGGAGGAGCTCCAGGCGACGTGTCATCAGCATCAGCACGCCTGCTCCAATAGGAGAGCAGACCAACAACGAGGTGGAAAATTCGAATATGCCAAGAAAAGGAGAGGGAGATTTAGAAAAGAGTTAGTTCCCGAGGTCAACGTTGGTGAGAATGGAGAGAGAACGAAGGGGGTTCATGATTTGTACTCGATTGTGAACTCGGAGGCCACGCGTAACCCGAGCACGGAGGGTGAAGAACCCCGCGCGGCGAATGGAAGTGGAAACGCGGCATCGCAGGAGTCGAGCCGTGAAGCTTCTGAAGGGGAGGCTTCTTCCAGGCTACGCAGTGCAAAAACCAACGGGAGCCAAGAAATAAAGGAATGCGTCGCGGAACTCAAGCGTCCGAAGAGCAGTTATTAATTGTGAATCCGACCATTTCCAACACAGTGAGTACTGAGCTTTCTGTAGGCGGAAACGCCGGGTTATTTAGAAGCTTTTTCGGGAGCTTAATTCAGCGGGAGCTTCGTTCGAGCATGACGTTCGGAGACGGGCATCTGAATAGAGTTATTGCCAGTTCGTGGTCGGGCATATCTTTATATCTTTAAAGGTTTAATTAAAGAAAGCCGACGTACTTCGAAGTTAAATGCTCCATGCTTTCTTGGTCAGGAGGTGTATTTGATAAATTGACGAAGAGTATATTTTCTTTGTAATGTAAATTGTTGTCTTGTTTCAGTGGAGAGCGTATAGTGAACGCGGCTAGCTTGTTTTGTGAACTCATAGTGTATACTTAATTTATCGACTAAGACTTTTACTGAACAGTGACTTTCTTTACCAAATCTTTCCCGCTCTCGTGTTAGTGTTTTATTTGCTTATTTATGACAAAACCTGCTGACTCCTATGAATGTTATTAAAGTTTGGCAGTTGTGTCTATTACCCTGTGTTAAGAATTGAACATTGACTGAGACTTTAATTAATTCTACCTGTTTTATGTGACTTACGATTTGAGCCTCGTGTCATGGGGCTATGTTGTGAAAGATTAATTTCTTAAATTTAGTTGTACCTGTGTACCTTAGAACGAATAAGGTTTTATTTATGAACAAAACAATATTTTATTGAATGATAATTGGTTTAAGGGAAAATTAAACATAAGAAGCTGGTGTTCCATTATTGCGGTAAATTATATATATTTATACATTGAATTTTGATTATTGTTGTTGCTATTTATGCAACGGTGTTATTAAGCATTTATGTATGAAATATTTGCCAATATTTATGCCGAAGTTGTATTAAGCTTTAATTACCTGCAGATATCTTTGAGTGTAATTATAATCATTTGAATTTACCAGCTTGATAGTTGTTTTGGAAACTTGTTAAGATTTCGTTTAAAAATTTAAATGAAATGTTTATCTTTAATTAAGGCATGTTATGTCATAATTCAAGGTTATGCTTATCAAGCTTAATTATTTAATTTGTTCACATTTTAATTTGCTAAAGTTTAGCTAAGCATCCTGCTTGTGTATCTTTATTTTCATACCAGTTGATTATTTTCTGTTGTGCTATTAATAATATTTCCATTAAATTTGTTTTATTTTCTATCCGCCTGTTGTTACGTGCATTACTCAATTCCACTGCGCCCTTCTGCAATTATCAGAGAAGGTCACGTGACACAAACCAAATCTATTTCATACTCAACGCAAAAACAGCAGTGCTATTTTTAAGATTTCATTCAAACCACTTTTTAAACACTCTCGGCACGAATAAGAACAAACTGTGAAATTTTCAGCGAAATCTGTCGAGTAGCTTTTGAGTCACATACGAACATTGCCTTTTATTTATAAATACGCGTAGACCTTCTGGTACCCTCTAATTCCCGAAACTCCGACCCCAGTGGGCCAATCAAAACCAAAGTAAATAGTGAAGGTGCACATGCCCATAGTAAGCTACATTCCAAATTTCAACCTTCTACCTTAAAAAAATGCGGAAATTATGAAGGGGACGGATGGACAGACAGACAGACATTGTGAAAATAAGTAGCTCCATTCTTCCGCTACTTAATAAATGGCAGTTGAAATTGGTTTCAAGGAACCTGGTTTAATGGAACAATTACGGTTCATGGCACGAACCAATAAAAAATATTATCTAAATCGGTTTATTGGCACGTGCAGAAATTATGCCTTTATTTTCCCCCCTAGCAATTTTCATTCGGAAGATATACTAAGTAATACATGCATATCAAACAAACCGTAATGACGAGATAAAAGAGGTTGTTCATTACTATTTTCGTCAATTGAAGAATATATTACATGGCAATAATTAATCACAAATATTATCTAAATCGGTTCAGTAGCACGTGGTCAAATGATTCCTTCACGACCCCACCAAGCAATTTTAAATGGAGAGATATACAACTGGATCAAGTAATATATCAAACAAATCGTATTGACGAGATAGAAGCGGATATAAATTAATATTTTCGCCAGTTAATAAATATGGTTCAGGAAATGTACCATTTGGTGTCAGAAGAAAAAAATCGGCGATCTTACCCGGAAGAAGGAAAAGGTGGGAGAAGGAAGCAGACAAACGAAGCAGGTAAATGACCGATACCCGCCACCGATAAAAAGCAATAGACTGAGTGACGAAAGCAGAAAAGATGAAGTGACTCGCTCATTGTATAGGAAACTTAATATGCAAGGGAAGCTAATTAAAAAGAGCACTAAAAGGCGAAGACAGAGAAGGGAGAGACAGAAAGCATTCGGATTCCATGGCAGCAGAAGAAGGAAGGAAATCCACCTAGCTGCTCACACCACCTCAGAAGTCTTTCTCTCAGAACCCCTGCCCTACAAAGCAGTGAAACATCTTTAGACGGAGGGGAAATGGAGATCGAGGCAAGGATAACGGCATAGCCAATTTGAGCGCCGATGAGCAGTTCGGGAGCACAGGAACCAGTAATAAGAAAAAAAGGGATAGACTATACTTCAAGATTGCCAAATGTGAATTCGGAGTCACAAGGGTAAAATATTTAGGCTACGAATCTTCAAAACAGGGAAAATCATGTGAAAACCGATTAGTAAAAGCCATCAAAGGATGGCCCATCCCAACCAATGTCAGGCAAGTGAGAGGATTCCTGGATACTGTGCAATTTTATAGACACTTTATTTCCAGGTACTCGTAAATTGCTGAACCCCTCTTCCAATTGTCGCGTAAAGATGAATCCTTTGTATGGACGGAAGCCAGGATGCTCGCTTTTCAGCTGTTAAAAGAAGCCTTAGTCAAGCCTCCAGTATTGAAAATATTTTGTCCTAGAAAGCGGTTGCATATACTTTGTGACACATCGGAAACAGCAATCGGGTTAGTGGCAATGCAGATGTACGAAGGTAAACTCTTCCCGATTGCTTATGAATCCAGAAAATGTAGAAGCGAAGAGCAGAATCATAGCAACTACGAGCGGGAGCTGTTGGCGGTTGCCCATGCAATCAACTTCTGGAGACATTATATACAACAAGTGCCTTCAGTGAGCTACACAGACAACCAGCCAATATCAAGGTTGTTGAAACAAAAGAAACTGCTCACAAAAATCCAAACAAGGGTGCTGCAGTCAATAATGGGCTTCATAGTGACGTTAGCATACATTAGAACAGAAAAGAACATAATAGCTGATGCGCTCTCTCGCCACTTAAGGCCGCAAACGAAAAATAGGATGTTTCGTTGCGGGTTCGCAGCGGGGATGGTGTCAGATCGCTGAGCGTCTACGAAAGACGAGAAGAAAAAAATCGCCGGTCTTACCTAGAAGAAGGAAAAAGGAGGAGAAGGAAGCAGACGAAAGAAGCAGGTAAAGGACCGCCACCCGCCACCGATAAAAAGTAATAGATTGAGCGACGAAAGCAGAAAAGATGAAGCGACTCGCTTGTTGGATAAGAAACTTAATATGCAAGGGATGCTAATTAAAAAGAGCAATAAAAGGCGAAGACGGAGAAGGGAGAGACAGAAAACATTCGGATTCCATGGCGAGCAGAAGAAGGACGGAAACCCGTCTAGATGCCCCTTCAGAGATCGGAAGCACTCACGCCGCCTCAGAAGTCTTTCTCTCAGAACCCTGCCCAACAAAGCAGCGAAACGTCTTACGATGGAGAAGCGGGGATCGAGGCAAAGATATCAGCATAGCCAGTTTGAGCGCCGATGAGCACGGGAACCAGTAATAAGAACCGCCTGAACTCATACCAATATTTTCGACGGATTTCCCAGGCAAGTGATGCTCGTTATTATTTCACTAATCGAACTTTTTATAACACTGCCATTAGTGACTCCGATAGAAGAGCATACTGCGTGAACGAGGCCATAGGCAATAAACCGAGAGACACTCTATTTAACGGAGAGGAAAGGCCCAGTATTCTTGCCCTGTCTCGAGAGGAAAGGGCAGCCGATGGTTCACGACCGGATTTGGTGACAGCTAGCCCATCCTCGTCCTCGAGCGAATTCCTCAATACCGAATCGGAAACCACTGCCTCGCTGCCAACCCGAGGTAAGTGCGACAGAGACATCGAATGTCCCGACGCCCCGACGACAGCGAACGATTCAGCCGACATTTTAGGACTGCTAAGGAGGAACCTTTGCTGCCAGGAAAGGATCGATTTAGCGATCTCATTGGAAGCAACAGGGGCGACGACGTGGTCGCCGATTCTGCCCAGACAACGAATGCTCAGCCCGACTCGACTTTGGATCATCAAGGCATTGCAAGCACGCGCCGCGAAGAGAGCTCTCAACACGAGCCGAGCTTGGTTGCCTATTCGTCGTGCCGGGGTACAATTTTATAACCTTTTCTTTGTAGATTAAGAAATTAGTTCTTCTTCTTTAGTGCTGCTAAGTAATCAATGATTAGAACTACTTCTTCTCTTTTCATTAAGCTTTATCAAATTAATAAGAACTTATCAAATTCATGTTCAATTCGAGAAAAGAGAAAAACGAACCAAACGACCGCAACTGATGTCAATTTTTCTCTGTCACGATCCAGCATTTAGGAGCGCCATTCAAAACTTGATATGATCGCCATTTAGCGAAGTGACAGTAGCCTCAACGATAGGACCTTGGACGACCAGACATTGGACACAAGTGACCTTAGCGGCCTACGCATCCGTACGCCTTTGAGCACCTGCTCTCATCACATGGACCATTGAAGCGCTGGAAGTCTCCATCCGGCATCAACGACTGGAATTATTATTTATCTTTCGAATTTCATGAACTTTTACTTAATTGTAATCACAATTATCGAATTGGAAATGTTATTAAACTTTCCTCCTAAATTTTATTAAACATTCCGTCCACTATGCTGTTTGCATTTGGATACCAGGTCTTCACTGGCAAAATCCCTGCTTTTTAACCGATTCTGATTGTAGAAATCTATGAAATGTGAACTTTATATCGGATTTCTGATTTACACATCCAAACAGAACAATTTAAAGGCATTCTGATAGACAAAAGACAAACAAACTCTTATGTCGAATCGAAAGTGGTTCGCGGCAGGAAATCACTTCTTGCTCCATTGATTCTCCTGAAGGGACGAGAGGGCCAATTTTCAATCTATCGAGTTTTTCTTAATAAAATATTAGAATAAATCGAAAATTTTTGAATGCTATATATTTTATTACCCTGGATGCAAAATAAAATAAAGTTGAATTTTTCTATTGACTTTATCTTTAAGAAACAGTAAATAAATAGTAAGAAGAAAAAAATTCGTGTTTGAAAATTAATTTTTAAAACTACTGTTAAACTTTCATCTTTTTCCTTATAAGCGAGTACTAAAAACCTGCGACTCGCTGGTCGAAAACGCACGCAGTGACATCTTGCAGATGTGCCAGAAAACTACGCAAGTAATCACACTCATTAATTCTATTCGCTATGGCGATAGTAAGAAATGACAGAGGAGTTAGAGAGGAGAGGGGAAACAAAGGTCAGTTCAAAATGTTGTAGGAAGCCTTCGGAAAGGAAGATGCTTAGGGGGAACCCCATTCCTAGGCCAAATGGTTGGGAGTAGAAGGAATCATTTTAAAGTTATTAAAATATACACAATCGTGTTTATTTAATTCGTCATTCAATTAACGTAATTAAAAAGCAATTACGTGAAAATTTTGAAAATGGTTGTTAGCGAAACAATGGCACGTGCTTTAATGGTACCCCTATGACACCCGCAAAAATTTTCAATGAAAAAATATGTCATGTAATACCGGGTGTTTCAAAAATGACCGGTATACCGGTATATTTGAAAAATCAATAAAAACTAAAAGGCAGCAATAGAAATACACCGTTTGTTGCAATATGCTTGGGACAACAGTAAATTATCAGGCAGACAAACTTTTGAAATTAGTTCACGGTGTATTTCTATCGCGGCCCGTTTAGATTTTTCAAATGTACTGGTCATTTTTGAAACATCCGGTATATCAAACGACTAGGAATGAGGTGTCATGAATGAATACAACGTAAAATTAATGATAGTCGAAATTGGTTTCAAGGAACTTTGTTTAGCGGAATTAATATGGTACATTGGAACTTTCAATGTTAAAATATGGCATGTAGTGTATCAAACGACTTGGAATGAGGTGTCATGAATGAATATAACGTAAAATTAATGATAGTCGAAATTGGTTACAAGGAACCTGGTTCAGTGGAAGCATTATGGTTCATGGCACGAACCAATCACAAATACAGGGTGGTCATAAATTATTAAGCACATTTTGACAGTGAATATTTTATTAACCAAGAAATGTACACAAAACAAAAGCTTTCTGCTGCACGGTCGCCATTTTCGCGTTTTGTGTTCCTACGCCAAACAATGCTGCCGCCTGGTGGTGATAGTGACACCTGACAAACTGTTTGAGTTGTACTTTTCAATGATGTTCACAAGAAGTGTGTACATTTCTTGGTTAATAAAATATTCACTGTCAAAATGCGCTCAATAATTTATGACCACCCGGGTATTGTCTAAATCGGTTCATTGGCACATGCACAAATGATACCTCTATTTTCCCACCTAGCAATTTTCAATAGGAAGATATATTAGGTAATATATCAATCAAATCGTAATGATCAGATAGAAGCAGTTATTCATTACTATTTTCGTCAATCGATAAATATGGTTCCAGAAATGAACTATTTCTAAAATGGTTGTAGTTTAATGGTATTATTATGGTACATTAGAAACTTAAAATGTTAACTTAGGGTGGTTAAAAATATGGTTCCACGAAAGGTTTAGTTTAACCTTTTGGTAATTGGTTATGTCATTCCTTAATGGTTTATTATTATTATAGATGTTGTTGTTTACTATTAAATATGTCCTACCAATTTATACAATTTTGTACCGATATGTAAAAGTTTTGAAGAATGCCCCTGGATAGTTCTCCAGGCTTTTTGGGCACCTTCATCCCTAATTAGCTTTTTATAAAGCTTGTATAACTTTCACTGTTTGGGTTATGTTTGGTGGATGAAATCTTGTGATCAATATTTCAACCCCTTTCACTAGTCCGATCTTGCTTGAATTTTGTACACATACGAAAAGTCGGTGACAATGCATGAATCTAAAAAAAATTTTCAAAAAATACAAAGGTGGGGGAGGATTGATATGAAATAGAATTGGTTTATTTTATTTGTTTGTTCAAGAGATGGCGCCAGCGTTGTTTTTTTGAAAAAGTTTTTTCATCCACCTTTTTACTTTCGATTTCACGAGCGCAGCCATCTTTAAGTTTCGAACGCGCCCGCCATTACAACATGCCTCTGAGTGTAGCCGTCGCATATGTTTACACATACGGCAGCTCAGTTCTGAGCCCTCGGGTGTTCTGATTCCTCTCATCCACTCTTAAATTTTAGCATTACTGCCTATAATGTCGCATCGTTAATAAAAGATACCTAAAAATCGGATATTGTGTACAACATTCCTGCTCTAATTTTAATATTTGGCGGCAAGCGATGAACATGAGTTACATCTTTATGTCTCGTTGCGATTGCATTTTTTAGTCTATTTTCAACGCTGCATGACGGTAAAAAAAATTAGACAGCATTTGTAAAAATGTCTTTATTTGCTTACTTTAAAACCTGTTTATAATTTCATTTCAGATTATGAACATAAATTAATTCTTCAGAAAGTGCGATGTGAAGTGGCTACCTGTTTCATATTTCAACATTTACAATTATTTTATTGAATCAAAAGTCTTTATCAACCTCGATGGCTCAGCAGTTACTTGATCCCCTCTGATGCTCGAGTACGTGGGTTCGATCCCGGCGGAAGACGACGAGGATTTATCAGGGGAAAATCCTGTGATCACGCACTTACTACCAATATATTGCTTCGACGCTCAATTACATTCTTCCTCTCTCCATTTTCTTAGGATTTTTTGAGCGTTTGAATAGATAACAATTGCACAGTACGAACCCATGCTGAATTAAATATCAAATTGTAAAGCAAATACAAAAGAAGAACCAAGCCAAAGCACTGAGCTATGGCATGGTCTTCATTCATCCATGGCTTCCTTGCTTCCTTCCTTCCTTCCTTCACAGCTCTCGTCTCCCAGGGAAGGAGACTAGCTGATTCTACGCTAGAAAAGGGGATCTCCCAGGTTTAGATTGCTAGGTTAAGCTAAACACTGCTACTGACAAGAGGTTTTTGCAATACTTCTAATAAATTGGTTTCGAATAGATATTTAAAAAGAACTTTCACTATTATTTTCTTAGTTTTCCGGTTCATCGGGGAGGCAATGAGAATATTTTGTAGAGATATATCAATTTCTCTGCGTTGGAATTCCTGCAGAAGGGGCTCCCTCTGACGGTAAAAAATAGGACAATGGAGCAACACGTATTCTACTGATTCTATTGCTCCGCACTTGCAACGGTCCGTAGGCGCTATCTTTAATTTGTACAAGAAACTATTTAGCCGCACATGACCAGTTCTTAACCTGAAGAGGATAGACTTTTGCTGATAAGAGAGCCATTTTGGTGAGGAATGGCTAAAGTTTCTTATCCTTGGGAAGAGGTATTTGTAGCAGGCTCCCTTGGATTCCGCAAGCCAAAGGTTATTCCAATTCACAATAACGCTTCGCCGTATACAGTCTCGAAAGGATGAAGTGTCTACTCGAGATATTGAAATAGGTTTATTCCCAACTCTCGCCCAATGAGCTAGATTATCTGCTATTTCATTTCCGTTTATTCCGTGCTGGCCAGGTACCCAGAGAAATCTAATACAATAATTATTCTCTTCGAGCAGATATAGAAGGCTTATCACTCGGCCGATAAGGTTGTTATAAAACCAGCGGAATTTGTGAAAACTTGATTGAATAGATAAAAGCGCACTTTTCGAGTCCGTAAGTATCAGATAATGATTTGGGGGTAAAGTTGCAATGGTAGCTAACGAACAATGAATTGATATTAATTCAAGCTGATAAGAACTAGTTGCAGGTTCGATTTTTTTGGAGATTATATGGTTTCCTTTTATGTACACACCGATCCCCTCAATAAGACTTGAGGGAGACAGGGAAGCATCTGAATATACTTTGATAAAACCAGTATATTTATCTCTCAGGAAATCATTAAAAAGTTTATCCCGTAGAGGTGGCGTGGGAGATTCGATGACCCACCTTGGAGTATCCGAGATGAGATCAGGTGGAGGGTGTTTCCAGACATTTTTTATTATTGTAATTCCGCAAGTTTTAAAACGCTCACAATTAAATTTTACTAGGATTTGAGATATAAGAGACCTGAGTTTATTTGACTTCATAACAGTATGAGATTTTTCGGCCAGTGAAATACCCTCAATAAGATTAGACCTCACGTGGCAGAATGAGAGGAATTATACAGCTGCCTTCGCTTCCCACCTTAGATATGGGGGGGGGGTAAGTTCACTTCTACATAAAGCGTCGAACAAGGCGAGGATTGGGGGGCGTGAAGACAACTTCGGATAATCTTCCTTTCTTCTTTGGCTAGAGACTCAATTGCACTCTTGGGGGCGAGGAGAAAGATAATAGCTGAGATATCCGTTGCTTTTATAAGCGTGTTGATGAGTTTGGAGGATTCACTCCATGCTGGTCCCCATTTTGCCCTAGTGATAAGCTTCAGCTGAGCCAAATTTCTTTGAAGACGTCTTTTTGTTTCTGCCATGTGGCACTTCCAAGATAGTTTGTCATCAATAAGAAAACCTAAGAATTTGTGGGTGCGTCTGCAGGGAAGTTTTTCTCCTTGCATAACAATTGTGAGCAGCGGAGAAGGCCTTGTTTTAGCAATGCACCTAACTACCGATTTATCAGGAGAGAAGTTAAGGTGATTATCAGCTCCCCAACTATCAAGCGCATCACAGGCGTCTTGCAAAGCTGCACGGATGTTTGGGATGGAGCCACTCGCAAACCAAATAGCCATGTCATCTGCAAAAACACTTTTACTAATCTCCATGGGAGCGTTACTAAAGGCATCTCTTGTGTATATATTAAAAAGCGTGGGGCTTAGTATGGATCCCTGTGGGACCCCTTGATGGCTGTTTGTCCAGACTTCCTCTCCGGGGAACTTAACACCAATTTTCCTCATTCTGAGAAAGGAAGAAATCCATAACACCAGTCTGCTGGGAACTTGGATATTTATTAGCTTATTAATCAATAGGTCATGAGGCACAGAGTCGAAAGCCTTCTTAATGTCGAGAAAAATGATACCAATACTCTCATTTTTCTCTCTCGCTGCATATATGTCGTCTACAAGATTGATAACAGATTGAATGTAATCACGCCCTTTCCTGAAACCCGATGAATAATTTGGCAGAAGTTCTTGAGACTCTAAGAAATGCTGCAGCCTGTTATTTACCATCCTCTCAACTATTTTAATCAGGCACGATGTAAGGGCAATTGGGCTATAATTTTGTGGATCGTCAGAGAACTTGTTGGGTTTAAGAATGGGAAAGATGGTAGCATCTTTCCATCTAGGCGGAATAATGCCTGATAACCAAGATTTGTTGATGGCCTCAAGTAGGAGTCCCAGCTGACTGTCGCTTAATTTCAGGAAGGTAGAATTTTGTAAATGATCGGGACCAGGCACCGTTCGCGTCGATCTGAAAGACGAAGTTAGTTCAAGTTTTGTAAAAGGCCTCTCCCAGGGGGAGCGTAGTTCCTCTGACCCGAAATCCCCCGATAGGCGACAAGGCCATGGTAAATCAACTGTAGACCTGGCACCTACTGTCGCCATAAGGATGGCTCTGGCAGAAGATCCCGGGTCAAGCAGCTTGCCATCCTTACCTTTAATAAGAGGAATGAGCGGAGGCGCATTCTTTCGAAAGCATCTGAGGGTTTTCCATATGCTATTAGGTCTATCATCTTGGAGCCTGGTTTTCCAAAAATTTCTTCTGTTCTTCTTGAGGGTTTTTTTGCATATTGCTTTAGCTCTTTTGGATAAGAGCCAACATTGGTCGCACCTACATTTCAGAAACATCCTCCTAGACTTATTCCTTTCCCGTACAGCTGCTTCACAGTCTGCATTCCACCAACATGGTCTCATAGGAATGACCCCGGCTTTATGGGAAATGGGGCCTTGAATATTAGTTTGAAAGGCTTTCAGAATAGAGAGAATATCTCGGGAACGAAAGTAACAGCCCTTCAGGGCCTGAGGGCCGTGTGCAGTAGAAGAGGGGAGCTGTCAGATGCGGGTAATGTAGCACTACGAAGAGAACACTTTGAAGACCTGAGGGAAATAGTTAGACGGATCGGCTGGTGGTCACTTCCGTATGTACCTGGAATATTTTTCAGATGCATAGGGAAGGGGCAGTCCAATGAAACTAAGGCCAGATCAAGATTTGCCGAGGACCATGCAGAATTAGATGGATGAAAAGTATGTTCTGAGGTGAAAAGAACGGTAAAATTAAACTGACTTTGAAGATCTTCTATGCAGCGCCCGTTCTGATTGTAATTTTCACAGCCCCACTGGGGGCTTTTTGCATTAAAATCTCCAATGGCTACGAAGGGGGGAGAGAAAAGGCTAGCAATATCCCACCAGTTATCTTTACTCAGGTAGCCAGGAACATAGACGCTATAAACGTGAGGCCAGACACCCTGAAGGAATACAACCAGATCAATGATAGCTACATCTCTGACATGTTTGAAAAAGTTTATGTAGTGGGGGATAGTTGAGCTAACCGAGGTTAAATTCCCCCCGCCATGCTTTTCCCTATTATTTGTGTAAGTATGGAATCTGGAGATACTAATTGACATATCCGGACTTAAAAAAGTTTCACAAAAAGTCAAAATATCCGCTTTACTTTTCAATAGAGAAACATCTTCCCAATTAAAATCAATCCTCTAATGTTCCAATGCACTACCGCAATATGATTTTTATTCCTGACTGACGATGGGACCATTTGGAGAAAAGGGGGAGAGCATATTATTCCACCAATCCTCTGTATCAACGAGCCACACCGGCGTTTGAGAAAACTTAGATCTTATCACATTGAAAGCTCCATCAATTAACTTGGGCTCACCACCTTTATTTATTTCCACAAGAGATGAAATAGAAATTTTCAGACAGTTGCTTACCAATTGATCAATAGTATGGTTTCCTAATACTGTTTTAATCTCTGAGTCATTGAGGGTTCCGTTATCCATATACTGCTGAGGGCAGGTTTTATCAACTCCACGCTCCTCTAGGGTGAAGGGGGAGAGTTGGGACCAGTGTATTTGCGTCAGTAAGGAATCATTTGCTAAGGTTTGCGACGGGGAACGAATTGGTGACTGATAGGGGAATATTGACGGTAGCTCATTTCTACCACATGTCGTGCAAGTGATATTTGTTTCACTATCTCTCCTTGTTAAACCATCTGTACCTGAAGGATTCTGATGGACTTCGGGACGAGGGATCGACTGTTTGTGAGAGTTCATAGTAGAGCTGGGGGAAACTGCTCTAGCAACTGTTGCAAAGGACTTATGGCCCGGTATATTTGCCCCCAATTCCATATCCACTAATCTCTTCGCTTCATATTATGAAAGATATTGTTCAATCATTTTCACTCGAATTTGCGCTTCATATTTAAACTTGATGCACCCTCTATAATAAGAAGAGTGGTTTTCTTCACAGTTCGCACAAATAAAGCTGGTTGCTGTACAATCATTTCTAGAGTGACAGGATGACAGACATTTAGAACAGGTTTGAAGATTCCTACATCTGGCTTTCGTATGCCCAAGCTTATGGCAAGCTATGCACTGCATAGGTCTGGGCGGCGGTGGAGATACTGCGAATATCTCATGCTCAAATTTAATTTCTTGCGGGGGTTTTGGCAAATTGAAAAAGACCAGAATTTTACCATACCGGGCTCCTTCGTAGGGCGGGGCAAACTTTTTTATATCTGTAATGTGAGGCCCTAGATCCGAATAATTTTGCACATCTAGTAAGGTTATTGTTTGCCTTATTCCAAAAATGAATCCAACGGATGAAACGAGGAATTTAGGAACTTCATACGACAAATGATACAGGCCAATGTCTGTAAATTTGATGCAACTAATGGCTTGAGCTTTACTATAAAATTTTACCAAGAAT
>JAHWFO010075487.1:865672-886591 GCA_023313115.1 Rhysida immarginata | reverse complement strand
AAAAGCGCTTCTAGGATTAGGTTGTATTTTTCTTTTTACTTAATTTTTGTTGTGGTTAAAGAGTTGTTATTTACTTTGTCTTTAAGCTCTTCATAATTAAGAATGGAGGCGGAAAAGAAAGCGCTGGATTAAATAGCATTCCCGGTTTTCTCGGGAAGGCCTGAAGAGGGCGCAGCTTTATTTGTTAAGCACTTCCAGTTAATAGCTAATTGCAAGGATGTGTGTCTGGACGGATGTGTTAAGGCTGTAGTCGGATCGCTAAAAGGAGATGCCCTGCTATGGTTCACCGAATTCACCACGTGAAAGCAAATAAAATGGGAGGAATTTAAAACTGCGCTGATTAAGGTATTTTCAAAAGGTCAGATCCAAGTAACGCTAAGAAGAGACATACTCAATTTGAGGATGAAAGGCAACAATGCCATAGAGTATATCGGGCAGTTTAGGCGAATCTTAGGGGGTATCCAGCAGGCGTCAGAGTTTGATAAACTCTTGTAGTTTCTAGAAGGGCTACCCAGGGGGTTAAAAGTTAAGATGAGGTTAAAGCAATATGTCACGGTAGACGTGGCTATAGCGTATTTGGAGCTATGGCATCAAGCACAGGATGGGCCAGTAGTAACAGAAAGGCATATGGGCCAGTAGTAACAGAAAGGCATATGGGCCAGTAGTAAAGGAGCCTATGGAGGTAGAGGTTACTGACATTAAAAGAGAAAAGAAAAAAAGCCCATAGTGTGCTTTCATTGTAAAAAGCCTAGGCATATTAAGATATTTTGTAAGGTCAAAATGTCCGAGGTTAGTTTCGTTGATTATAAAGATCAAGGAGATTTCTGTGTGGTTGCAGGCATGGTAAAGAATAAGAGGGTTAAGATTTTATTAGACACCAGGGCCAAAGAAAATTTTGTTAGTAAAAAGTTGTTAGAACAGATGGGTATACGTAGTAATCCGGTATCAACAAAGAGGCATGCGTCATTTATAATCGGGATGCAGGAAGTTATAGGAGCAGAAGCCAATAACCTGCCGGTAAAAATGGGAAGTTACAGTTACTTAGGAAATTTCAACGTGTTGCCAATAGATAAGTACGATGTAATTTTGGGGGTAACTTGGTTTAACCACGTGCAGCCGAATGTTGACTGGAGGAAAAAAGGTGTCGAGTCAGATATAAGGGAAAGGATGTGCTGCTGCCAGCCTGGCATCATCAGGAGGATGAATTGTAGCAGATATCATCGGTAGAACTGCTATATGGTCAAGGAGCCGGAGGTGCCGGTCTTCGCAGTCTTTGCAAAGCAGAACCGAAAAGTGGTAAGCAATGAATTTAGTAAGTTAATTCAGGTGAACCCAGAGTTTAAATCCCTAGTAAAAAAATTACGAATTCCTTTTTCCTAAGGAATTGCCAGGAGGGTTACCACCTCGCAGGGAGACGGTACACGAGATAGAGCGAACGCAGGATGCCGTTCTGTTCGATTCCCCACTATATAATCTGAGTAAGGATGAAGAGGAGGGTCTACTGAAAAGGATTCTGAAAAGCTGTCAGGTAAGGGTCTACTTAAGCCATCCACCTCAGAATATGCATCCCCAGTCCTTTTTGTGGCAAAAAAGATGGAGGACTGAGGATGTGTATTGATTTTAGAAAGCTAAATAGAATCACATGAGATAACAGATATCCCATACCGCGGATTGACAGTTTAATTGATAAACTTATAAATGCCAAGTTCTTTACTAAACTGGATATCTTAGATGCTTACTACCAGATTAGGGTAAGATAGCAGGATGTACCACTAACGGCATTTAAGATGCGGTATGGCTTATATGAATTCATCGTAATGCCCTTGGGCTGAAGGGGACGTCAGCCACATTTTCAAAAGCGCTGAATGAGGCGCTATGAGACGTTTTACATCATGGAGTGATGTCATATTTTGATGATATTCTAAATTACGCGGAAGAATTGAGAGAGCTAAAGGGGCTGACAGCATAGAGAAAGGATGTAAAAACTCTAGAGTGTGGATCACGTGACTTTGACCGTGGAATCCAGGCGCCATATTGGTGTAGTATAAGACGACCCATGAATCAAATAACCTACCTTCTATATACGACCTTGTGGAGTTGTCTTGTTTTAGCGAGTGCAGAAAAAGATTTAAAAATATTTAGATTAAACAATATGCATTTTTAAAAACAAAAAAAAAAAAGTTTTGGTGCGCCTCATTTAATAGGAATTCAAAAAATAATAAAAGAAATTAAAATTTTTCTATTAAGCTCATGCTCACAAGTTAAATTTAAGATTATAATAAATAATAATAATACAATTTATTCAATCAAAAAATCAACAAAATTACAATAAATAACTGATGCTGAGCTATTAGCTCGTATTATCAGCATATAAAATACAAGTCAATTGAAAAATTATGTATCACATAAAACACTAAGGACTAAAATAACAATAGGTTAAAATACATAATTTGGATAAAAACATTATTAAGTTAAAAACAAATCTAAAAATTTAACATATCATCAATCTCACTCAAGTCTATATACTTAATCCAATCAACTATCAAATTTTTTACAGTTCTTTTTTCTGTTACTAATTTAATTTTTACTGGCAGTCTATTATATATTTTATTCCTCATATAGGGGTACTGATGAGTATATCCTGTATGCTTATATTTTAATGATTTAACATTTAAATTTTTTCTATATCTTGTATTATAAGATCCTAAATATTCATGATCTTCAATTGGATACTTATAAATATTTAAACATAGTTGTTTCAAGTACAACTGTCTTATATTAAAAAACTTATTCTTCATTTCTTCAAATAGGATTGCTAGAGTTTTATCACAATGATCTATCAAAGAGTTTATGTGTGTTTTATACGCTGCACCCCATATTAAAAGAGAATATTATATAATTGACTGGAAAATCGCATTATATGCCATGATTAGTATTTCACGAGGAATAAATATTTTAATTCTACGTAAGGTGTATGTAGCTAATCTTAATTTCTTATATAAAGTTTGTATATGAGATTTCCATGTTAATTTATAATCTAAAATTACACCCAAATATTTATACACATGTAATTGTTCAATTACAGGACATTCACACCATTTAAAATCATAATCACCAGTTCCATATTTACAATTAAAATTATGTATATGAATAGTAATTTGCACATCATTAGTATTTACATAACAACATCTCATATACTTGGTCTTATCAACATTCAATTTCATTCCATTTTAATCTAACCATTTTTTTATTTTTTTCATATCCTCTTCAACCAATCTATAATCTAGATATTCATTACAATCATATAGTAAAACCAAGTCATCTGCATATGCAAATATTTTTTCACCTAGCTGTAGGTTAAACAGATCATTTATATATATATTAAATAATAGAGGGCCTAAAATTGTGCCCTGTGGTACACCACGATCGATAGTGCCCTCATAACTAAAAGAATTTTCAATTTTAACAATTTGTTTTCGGTCTTCCAAATAACTTTTAAACCACTGTTTAACTACTCCTCTAATACCATATTTTCCTAACTTGTCTATTAATCTAGCATGGACGACAGAACCAAAAGCACTGCTCAAGTCTAAAAAAACTACCAGTGGTTTCTTTCCATTGTCCATGCTAGAAGCTATTTGTGAAATTACATCACACAAAGCTTCATTAGTGCCTCTATTTCTTATAAAACCGTATTGTCTTTTTGACAATATATCATTTTTAACCAAAAAACCATACAATCTGTTATATATTGCTTTTTCAAAAACCTTAGACATAACTGGTAATAAAGATATAGGTCTATAATTTTTAAATTCTTTTTTATTACCACCTTTATATATTGGAACAATTAAAGCAGTTTTAAAAATTGATGGAAAATTTCCTTGTAAGATAGATTCATTAATCACTCCAACCAATAATTCAATAATATTATTCATTGTATTTTTTAACATTCTGGGAGTGATTTTATCAATTCCCGGTGCAGATTTTCGATTTATATTATTTATATATTGTATAATCTCTATATCCGTAACAGGATTCATAAACATTGTTTTATCAAAGTTATTTTTACTATCGATATTAGTAGCCAATTCATAAGAATAATTATTACATTTATCAATAAAATATCGATTTAAGTTATCTATGTTTTCCTTAATCTCAACCGAGAATTTTTGAATATTCTTATTATTCTTTCCAATTATATTATTTATAATTTTCCACTTACTATCCATACTTATCGCACTATTAAACTGAGACTGATAAAAATTAATTTTACTTAATCTTATTTCATTTATGATTTTATTTCGCAGTTTTTTATAATCTAATTGATCAGTAGGTGTACTTTTTCTCTTATAAATTTTCAATCTTAACTTATCTCTTCTACAAATTAGTTTAACAATGTTAATAGTTATCCAAGGTTTAATGGGTTTATAACGATTAGTTAACTTTCTCTTACAAAGTGCAGTATTCTCTATAATATTTATTATTTCCTGGCATTTATTACTTAAATTATCATCTGGTTTTGGAACAATATCTAAGATTTTAATATTTTGGAAATTATTATCATTATTATTTATTTTTACATACTTTCCAAAATGGACACTTTCTTTATCAGGTTCATAAGTCAAAGCAATCATATAATGATCAGTAATATTTACTTGCATAACATTTGATCTCACAAAACTTAAGAGTCTTTTTGGAACAACAATATGATCAATCAACGTAGCTGAAGTCTCAGTAACACGAGTAGGTGTATCTATAATCAGATAATAACCATTGTCATTAATATATTTCAAGTATCTTCCAACCTCAGTAATTTCAGTTTGCAATACATCAATATTTATATCTCCTATCATTATTAATTCACTTTTTGGTACCATTTGGAAGACTATTTCAAATAAATCATACAATCTCTCGATTCTAACTGAAGGTGATCTATATACTGCCAAAACATAAACATTTATATTATTATTTGCTACAATATGTAGTAATAAGTTATCAAGATTTCCAAATTTAACTGGTACTATATCTACATCCAAATCAATTCGTACATAGACAACTATTCCACTACTTCTATTTAATAATGCAGTCTGGTAATATATCTTATAATTTTCAATCTGAAATTGCTCTATATTACATTCACTTATCCAAGCTTCAGTCAAAATCAATATATGTATATCCATTTTCATGGTATCCAAATATACTACTAATTCATCAAAATGCTTTTGAATACTTCGTATATTCAAATGCGCAATGTTTAATATACCATTATTATAATTTACATCAACGAAATCATTCATATTTATCATGTCTATTATACCTGTTGTAACAACTTCTAAATCATTATTTTTCTCAATCATCTCTGATATTTTAAATAACTACAAATATTAAAAACCTACAATCTGAACACAAATTCAATTCAAAGCGCCATTCTATTCAATTCCTCTAAATCATATATTTCATTAACTATTTCTTGCTCCGTTTTCTTCAAATATATTCTTCCATTCTTTATCCATAAATACTTGTATCCTTTCAATTTTCTTATTTTTCTTGCGGAATTAAAAACTTCTCTATTATACGTTGTTAGGTTGTCATTCAGATACACCCCATATTCTTCATTGCAAATGTCCAAATCTCTTGTTGTCAATAATTTAAAATTTCGTTTTTTATTTGTATACAGTTGATATTTCACGTTTTCTTCCGTAAATTTTATCAATATAGACCTTGCTACTTTTTTATCATTTTCTTTATTATGGTTGCTATGCACTTTTCCAATTCTGCACACTTTATTTACTTTTGCAGAAATATTCATTATTCCCATTTCTGATCCGATTTTTGTTATTATCTCATTTAGGTTTTCATTAGGCATTTCAGGTATCCCATTAATAATCATTTCTTTACTTAACTGTTTCTGTTCCATTATATTTATTCTCTGCTTAATTACTCTAAGTTCATTTTTCATATTCCTATTTTCGTTTCTTAATTCAACATTTTCTTTTTTATATTTTTCAACTATTTCATTTATAGTCTTCATGTCAGATTCTAATTTTTCAAATTTATTAGAAAAATATTGCACAGATTGCGTTAAGTCCTGTAATTCTCTATTAACACTGTCCAATATTTCTATTTTAGTAAGAATCTTATCCAAATTATTATTAATATCTGTCAAACTTCTTATCTCACCCCCGTCTCCATTCATTTTTATGCTTTTACCTTCTTCCTCCTTCTGCTCATTCCCTTCAGCAAATGGTGATAGCCGATTTATTGGAGTTTTTCCTGTAAAATTTAATTTCTTCAACTTGATACAAGATTCACACTCCCATTTTTGATTTGTTTCTTTCAAATATTCAACATCCTCCTCCTTTAAATGTACACATACATGATGATATATCTTCTGGCATGTTGATTGACATATAATTGCTTTTTCAGATACTTTAATGTAACTTTTACATAAGCCACAATTTCGACCTGCCATCCTCCCTGCGCCATCTTGCTCCTCATTTTCAATTGCGTTTATTTTTTTAATCCAAATGCTTTTTTTTTTTTTAAACTTTACAGTTTTTACAAATTGGTTTCATACAATTTTAAATGAATTTCATACATTTTTAAATAGATTTAATACGATCTTAAATGAATTTCATACGCTTTCAAATAGATTTAATACATTTTTAAATGAATTTAATACAATTTTAAATGAATTTAATTCGATTTTAAGTAAATGTAATGTGTTTTAGTTCATTGTAAATGGAATTTCATTACTAAACTAAGTAAAAAAAACCATTTTTATTGAAACTTTGTTACATTAAATCTTTTTTTTTATTATTATTATTTTAACTCAATTACAGAAAATGAAATTGTAGCATAAACAACACAAACGTAAAAGGAGTTAACAGTTTACCACTGTGTAATTAAACTAAAAAAAATACAGCAATACTACAGCTTTTACAAATTCATTTTGTACAATTTTACATGAATTTTAATCATTTTAAAATAAATTTAATACACTTTTAAGTGAATTTAATACGATTTTAAATGAACTTACCGGTGGAATACCCTCTCGGTACAGAAATACGGAAGAATAAATATTTCTAGTATTACTGTATTTTAGTTTAATTACAAACTGGTTAATTGTTTGTGCTATTTGTTTATGTTACAGTTTTGTATTCTATAATTGAATTAAGAAAATAAAAAATATTTACCGTAAAATTTACTAAATCAAGGGTTTAACATTTTTATTTATATATATATACTCAATTTAGTAATTAAACTCCATTTATATTGAACTCAAACACGCATTATATTTATTTAAATCGTATTAACTTCATTTATAAATGTATTAAATTTATTTGAAAGCATATTAAATTCATTTAAAATAGATTAAATCTATTTAGAAATGAATGAAATTCATGTAAAACTGTATCAAACCAATTTGTAAAAACTGTAAAAAAAAAATTATTTTTAGAATATTTAGTAATTAAACTTAATTTACACTCATTATATTTATTTAAAATCGTATTAAATTAATTTAAAAATGTATGAAATTCATTTAAAATTGTATGAAATCAAATTGTAAAAACTGTAAAATCTTGGCTTTCCTCCTACTCCAACATGGATGCCTGGGTACTTCCGGTTCCACTCTCCCTTCAATGTGAAAGTCACGTGATTCACACTCTTGAGTTTTTACTTCCTTTCTCTATGGCTGACAGAGCAGGTACTAACGCGGTTAAAGGGCCACAGATTTTTCCTGAAGCTAGCAAAGTGCAAATTTGGCGTTAAAGAGGTGAATTATTTAGGATATCACTTTTCAGGACAAGGGAGGTCTTGTGATAATAGGCTAGTTCAAGCTATTGAAAAGTGGCTGGTGCCCAGGAATCTGCAACAGGTCAGGTCATGTATGGGGTCAGTTCAATTTTATAGGGCATTTATTCCAAAGTTTTCAGAAATAGCTGCCCCCATATTTCAGTTGCTACAGATAGGGCAGCCGTTTGTATGGACAAGTAAAAGATTGAAGGCATTTAATGTGTTAAAAGATGCATTAACCAAACCGTCCATCTTGAAGGTGTTTTCACCGAATAAGAGGCTGCATATATCAGCGGATGCATCAGAAGTGGCCGTAGGGCTAGTTGCCCTGCAGATGCATAAAGAGAAGCTGTTCTCAGTCGCATTTGAATCCAGAAGATGGAGAAAAGAGGAGCAGTGTTTTTAAAACTACGAGAGGGAATTGATGGCGGTGCTGTATGCGATTAGGTGTTGGAAGGCGTATGTCCAACAGGTCAGGACATGTATTTATACGGATAACCAGGCAGTGTCATGCCTGCTGGCAAAAGGCAAGCTTTCCAGAATACAAACGAATGCGATCCAGAGTCTCTTGGAGCTACCCATGTCGTTACATTATATAATGGCGAAGAGAAACGTGTTTGCAGATGTGTTTTCTAGGTATTTTGGTGATAAAAGGAGTCAGGGATCAACCATAGGAGAAAGAGAGAGAGAGAGAAAGAGCTAGTTTAGAATCGGTTGTGGAAGGAAGAAAAATCAGAGCGGGCATGTCCACGCTACCTTCCTAGGGACCGGAGTCAAGAGGTTCTTCTAAGCGGGCGCGTGAGCAGAAGGTTAGGCTTTATCATACTAACCATTATAGAGAAGCCACGAGTAAACCTCGCTGCCGCGTGTTCCGCTGGAAACGAGAGCATTTACTTCCCGGGAACCACAAGGGGAAGGTCAGCTGATAATTCTAAATTGGTTGAAGATAATACGGCGTTAGGTTTAAATGCCAAGTTTCCTACGCTTTCTTTAATTGCAGAGTCCGACGATAATATTAATTCGGAAAAACATTCGAAGGCATTGACTGACGGACAGGAGCCTTTTTCAGTGGCTGAAGAAAACTCCTGTGCGAGCGTTGATGATAAAAGTTTGCTGGAGAGGAGCCCTGGTCTACACGAGTTGACGAATTCAGCAGAGATAACGTTGGTCCAGGAAGGAGTTTCAGACAAGGATTTGGTGCAGGCTTTGGAGGCATTTCCAGAAGGCTCGGCTTCACAGGGCAGTAGCAGCATAAGCGCGCCTAAAACCGGTGAGCAGTGCATAGCGCGTTGCGAAGCTCTTACAGTACATTGCAACAATAAGCAAATTGTGTCATTGAATTTACGTCGCGTAATTGCAGGCGTAAGATGTAATATTTTCTTTGTGATATTGCGTTTACTAATATTTGCTTATTTTATAGGTACCATGAGGTACAAGGGCAGCTACACCAAAGGATTCCTGTAATCCTCCCACCAAAAGGATTGCGCGGCAGGTTTGCCGTTGCTGCTTAGATATCGAGGCTAATTAATTTATGAAAACTAGGAGGCAACTTAGCCATCTGCTAGATTCTGTAAAACCTTAACATACTTGTTAACCGTATTAAGTTTTTAACTTTGATATTCAAATACGTTAATTTATCTGTATTAATTAGTTTGTTATACATTTAAAAGTTACCCTGAATTATTAGGCTTTCAACTGCTTTTGATTATTAGGCTTTTGATTACTATTTGTAAATCCTTTTTAATTGGCTATTAGACAATTAAAATTTTGAGCTTTCAACTGAAAAACTTTGCTGCCTTATTTATCACCTTCCTTCATTATTTCAGTTACGTTACACAATGCAAGGCAAATTTGTACAACAATACATGTCAACAATGGTATCAACACGCAATACACAAATATTCTGTACGGACCAACGCTAGGTAGAGATCAATAATATATATCTCATGCCCAACAATGAAATGCATAGTTTGTGCAATATAGATAAGGTTCAATTTGTAACAATGCATAGAATTCCTGTTATTCAGGCTTTTTTTTAGAATTGAGAGTTCTTAATATCCTACTTAATAATATCTTGAAAATATTTAGAAATAATCAGTAATTTGAGATAATGGAGAGTTAGCAGACTATTGAGAAAGAGTGAAAAGACGACAGAGGAAGCGGTCCTTTAGCTCCGTGCTGTATTGAGCAAATGGTAAGCATGTCAAAAGAAGATTCGGCGACCACTAGACTACACAAAGAGATGAACGGTCAAGTTTTGCTTCAAGACATCGAGAAATGAATGGAAATTGCAACATCAAGTGTATATCTAAAGTAAGATTATGTGAGTAAGAAATTATTTAGAGAAGCAGTGGCATCCTTGGCGAGGTCCATCCATTGTGAATCTTATAAAAAAAATTTTTCGAATTTTCATTACGAATTTTTAATGTATTAATTCTAAGCGTTTTCATGTGTTTATTTATAAGATATTGCAAAATTTAATTAAAAAACAAGTCCGAGCCACGCCGGGATTATCAAATAGCTTCTTTGCTAGCACGTAAGATCCAAACATTTCACTGAGATCTATCTCTTTACCTACAAGTGTAAATAACCCGGGTAACGCTGGGTACCTCTGCTAGTCTATCTATATACATAAAGATGGATGTTTGTGGATTTGTTTGTGGGTGTGTTTGTTTCTTATACAAATCTACAGTTTTATTCCGATCTTGATATAATTTTGTATACTTGACCTTCAAAGCATGAAGATGGTCACTGTTTACCTCAGATTTCCAAAAAAATAATAATTCTTGATAAAAAATCGATATTCATGGTTATGGCAAGGCATATTAATGAGAAATATCTCATGACCAACAATGCAAGGCAAAGTTTATGCAATATAGATAAGTTTCAATTTGTAACAATGTATAGAATTCCTGCTATTCAGGCTTTTCTTAAAAGAGAAAGTTCTTAGTACTTAACAATTTCTTGAAAATCTTTAAAAATCATCAATAACAAGAGATAATGGAGAGTTAGCAGACCATTGACAAAGAGTGGAAAGACGACAGAAGAAGCACTCCTCTAGCTCCGTGCTGTATTGAACAAATGGTAAGCAAGTAAATAGAAGAATCGCGACCGCTAGAGTACACAAAGTGAAAATGGCCAAGTTTTGCTTCAAGACATCGAGAGAAGAGTATATCTGCAACAAATCAAATATAGATCTAAAGTAAGATTACGAAAGTAAGAAATTATTAAGACTAGAAGCGGCATGCTTGGAGACGTCCATCCATTGTAAGCCTTTAAAAATTATTTTTTCGAATTTTCATTAAGAATTTTTACTGTAATTATTCTAAGCGTTTTCATGTGTTTATTTTTTAAAAATTTCAAAAAGTCCGAGCCACGCAAGGATTATGACCTAGCTTATTTGGAAGCACATCAGATTCAACCATTTCATAAAAATACACTTGATTATATTCTGTGAGAATGTGTATAGTTTGGAAACAGATACTAATAATGCGATGATTGAACGTTCGTTTCCGAGATTTATTATTAATGAGCATAAAATGATGATGCAGTGAGTGGACATAAATAAGGCAGCAACTATTGTTGAGGCAAAGGAATCACACGTGTGTCCCTTTAGCACCCTATGAAACATCCAGACGACTGGTAAAAATTCGTGTGTCTGGAAAGGAAAGAGAATGAACGAGTATGGTCAATAGAAACTCTACAAGTGAAACAGAATGAGTTATACGGGCATTTGAAACATCTGAATCGAATAGAGCATGAGCTTCTACGTAAAGGGTAAGAAAAACTGAGTCTAAAATATCTGGTGATGCTCCGCAGTGGTGAGGCAAGTCAAAAAGAGTTTAGATGCTCCGGTATATCACATGGTCTATCTGTTTTTCGTATTTTTCGTAGAATGGATAGTCCCTTTGCTCTGTGTTTTATTGATTCAGTTATTATTTAACCAACTGGGAGTTATAATTTAATTTTTTGAGATCTATCTTTTTACTTACAGGTGTAATTAACCCGGGCAACGCCGGGAACGTTTGCTAGTTTAAAAATAAAATCGTAAATTCACACGAATTTATTGTGTGAAACTTTATAGTATACGAATTCTTCTTTTAAAAATAACATAAATTTAACATAATCGAAATTTAATAAAACAGTTTTTAATTTTCTTGAATGGATTCGAACAGATTTTCAGCACTTGAAGTGTGTTCTTTGTCTTCTTCATCATCCCACCAGTCGTCATCAGAATCTTCAAAAATTCCTGTTAAGTGGATATCCTCGGAACCAGAAGAAATTTCCACTGATCTGGAATAGGGAGCTTTCGTTTAAAAAAGTAAACTATCAACACTAATTGATTTAAACAATATCAAAAGTAATTTAATCCTATAAAATTGTCAGTTATCACAAAACAAAAGAATATTCCACTTCTGCATTCGCATTGGTTGATGGATTTTTTTCAACCACTGATCCCACAAGTTTCATGTCATCCATGCTTTTCGATTTGCCTCATAGAGTAAATTAAGCTAACTAAATGCTCTATTTTAGACAAAATATATGTGTTGCTGCAAAAGGTGGGTGTCTTCACAGAAGGATGCTTCCATAATATCACTCTTCATAAAATATTCCGAAGGAAGCCTGATGTACCCACAAAGGTAATCCATAGTATGAAAGAAGAAAAACGACGTCTTCTTGGTGGAGGGAAATTTGACTGACGATTGCCTGAGCTAGGAAAATATCACCTTATAATGCTACACACAAGAAAAACCTAATAAACGCAGTAATCTGATAATCGAACAGTGATGTGTAGATTTGTTCAGGTGGGACAGAAGCAGTGCTATCATGAGGGTCACCCTTCCAGAATAATTTGCAAATGACTTCACCATTCCAGAAATAGACTGAAGTAGGCAAGAAGCCTGACTAACCCAAGAGGTCTTCCACATTTTGAAAAAATAAGATTGAAAACTTATCTGAATCAAAAGTTTTTGATTGTCAAAAGTTTGGGGGGGAGGCACATCTTTTAATAATCCGGAAAGTAGACGTTGCCAATGTCTTCAAAGTTGACGACGTCTAGAATATGCCTCAGCTTTCTGTATTTCGTATGCCACTTTATTTCCAGAAATCTGACCTTATTACAGAGTTTATATTGTGGCTATTATAAGCGGAGTATGCATATTACACAGAATGTCTGCCCATCACCAGAAATAGTAGAGAGAATTTGTTTGACAATGACACACAATGCATTTTAAGTTTTTTGTTATCCAGTTGACAGGAGTTTACACAAATTTTAGCATAGAAATGTATCCGCTTAAGTGCATTGAAATCAACTACAGGATCAGTTTCCATGCAGAGTTTTCACTTTCTTCTGCTAAGGGCCAGCAGCGAGCAGTTAAAAAATGGCGTTGACTGGAGACCAGAGGTCGTTCTGTGTGATTGACCCCATATGATTTCTTCTTGTGGGAGTCTCCAACAACACTGGATGACCTGGATGCCCGCATCACTGCAGCCATTGTTGAGATTGACCGCGACATGTTATGAAAGGTTTGGCAGGATATACACTATCGGCTTGATATGTGTCGGGTTACGCAAGGCGCTCACATAGAACAGCTGTGATGTGATGTGTTTGAAGTAAACTTTGAACGTTTACCTTTCGTAGCACATGTCTCACAATACCATTTAAAATTGCTCTGTATTATGACCATTTTCAGAAATATAACATATCCACAATATACTGTTTGCTGGTTTTATTACTTGAACTAATACTAATAATTGTACTTATAAAAGGTTATCAGGAAAAAGGATATTGTTAGCTCTTAACCAGTTAATATCTGCTTTTTGGTCGAAGAAGTTGGAGGTTTATTAATGTGAATCCTGAGACATGCAGCATTATCTAAAACAACGGTGGATTTTTCTGGAAGGTTTGATATTAAATTATTTGTTAAAGATTTTTGTAATTTCGCAAAATTCATATCTTCATGATAATCACCGATACGATTTCCAGATTTGAAAACAAGGCTTGCATTTTTGACAAATCCTTTTTCCCCTCATGCGTGAACAATAATAACTCGTGCTCCCTTACTATAGTTTTCGTAAGCTTCATTTTCATTGTCAATTTGGCAGCACTTTCCAACAACAGCGAATGTATGAATATACGTTTCAGCCAAATATATGATAGGTTTGTTTTCACTTCTTTTCTAATCTCTTCCAGATAACGAGGTCGAGCTGCCACCATTTCAAGTTTCTCTGCGAAAACGTATCTACTACACGGAGAGAAATGCTTTGGATGTAGCAATAATAAAGGAGTTGATGAGCGCTTGTTTGTTAAAGCAACAATACAATTTCATACACCATGAATAAACTTTTATCTTACTTCATTATTAAATTGTCGCCATTACAATTCACTATTAATACACATTTTTTTTATGTAGCATCAAGTAAATACTGATGCAGTGCCAATATCGGAAAAGACCATTTCAACTATTGTTCCGTCATCAATATATGAATGCCCATCCAGCAATATCGGAAGTTGCTGATCATGATCTGCTTGTTGATTGGTCGAGAAATTAAGTCACTCGCTCAGTCAAAGAAGTTCTTAGGCGAAGAATCAACATGGTGGACTCGCACTATGTAGTAGAGAAATGCACGTGTTAAACAATTTTATCATCGAACGGACCAGTTAATATGATATAGGTTGAATATTAGGAATGACGCCCATCAACTGCAATTCAAAATATGATGCACTTCATACAAATATATGCCGATCATATGCGGTAATTGCGTAACGACGCCCCGCCCCCCGGGTGCCTTTAAGTCACGTGGCTCGGTTCCAAACATGTCTTCTCGAATCGAGACTTTACGCATCGTTCCAATGAAATAAAATCGCTTTGTATATAAATCCATTGTTTATAACTGATAAGATATTAAATTGTTCTGTTTTCCGGCTGCTCCAGAAGGAACGAAAACAAAGCTTTTCTATTTTGTTTCCAAAAAGAAAGAACGATGTGCGAATGATGCATCGCGATGGCATTAGCGTAGATTAAATTTTTCATCAGATATACCTAACAACTTGTATTTCATGATTGAGTAAAAAGACATATATCAATCAATGTATTTTTTAAGTAATATAATCTTAAATTTAATTCATAAACTTATTGTTCTTATTACAAGGGGAGGACCAGGTCTGTTAAGCTTGGATTTAACTGAAATTTAAATATGTTGTTACGCACCTCTCTCACTATTATATGGCATGGTAGAATTCTCACACTGTAAGGTGAAATGGAAGAGTTCACTTTATCGCGCTTAACAGGTAGGGATAGGTAGGGAAAACTCTTTAAAAATGCTCTAATTTTCTTAAATCCTGGCACTTTACCAACAGGCTCCAATGAGCGACTACTAGCAGGCTTGAGTGAAAAAAAGATATAAAGTATACTTCCTCTATGACGTCCCTGTCTATTCAGCGCGATAAAGTGAACTTTTCCATTCTGCCTTACAGTTTGAGAACTCTAACTCATGCTAATGGGCATTAGTTTACTAAATACAATTATTAGGACCGATAGGTACTTATGTTTTCACAATGTTCGTCCGTCTGTCAGTTGGTGCTCTAGCTTTCGAACACTTCCGAATTTTCGACTTCCCATTTCGCCATTCGACAACCTAGGGAAATCGGAAGGCTGAGTTCTTTGGTGGAAAAAATCGATGAACTCCTTCCGGTTCAAAAGGTCAAAAATAATTTAGGGGACTACGTTTTTCACTATACAATTCCTGTATAAATGGCCTGTGTATTGCCAAATTCTGTTTTCCCTTTGAATTCCATAGCTAAAGCAGAGAAAAGGCTTGCGAATTAAGTGAAGACACGTGATCGTCTTCCTTGATGGTAAATATCAGTCAAAACTGGTTCATGGGTAGGTGGTTTAGTGGTACCAATATGGTCCACTGGAAACTTAAAATGCTAACACATGGCCGTAGCCAGGACGTTATCTTGGGGTGGCCGTTTTTCAAAAATTCCACTGAGTCGGACCTTTTTCCATATTTGGGAGCGGACCTTTTTCCATAATGGGTTGGTCGTCGACCCCCATCGATCCCCTCTGGCTACGGGCCTGTAACGCATGGCATGTATTATATCAAACAGCTTGAAAAACCATGTCATGATTGAATATTAACGTAAAATTAATGATAGTCAAAATAGGTTTAATGGTTGTGGTTTCATGGAACCAGTATGGTTCAGGAGAAACTTTCAAAACTCAGATTTAGCATGTAATATAGCAAACAACTTGGAATGATGTGTCGTGAATGAATGTAATGTAAAATTAATGATAGTCGACATTGGTTAAAGGGCACCTGGTTTAGTGGAACCATTATGGTTCATTGGAACTTTCTATGCTAAAATATGTCATGTAATATATCAAACTACTTGGAATAATGTGTCATGCATGAATATAACGTAAAATTAATGATAGTCGAAATTGGTTCCAAGGCAGCTGGTTTAGAGGATCATTTAGGGTTCATTGGAACTTTCAATGCTAAAATATGTCATGTAATATATCAAACGAATGTTGGAATGATATGTCATGAATGAATATAACGTAAAATTAATGGTAGTCGAAATTGGTTCCAAGGAAGCTGGTTTAGTGGACCATTAAGGTTCATTGGAACTTTCAATGCTAAGATATGGCATGTAATTAATTACGTCTTTTATTATCAAGAGTTAATTTGTGTTAGGCAATGTCTAACAATTGAAATAGGAAGTTTAACTGGACATGCCCACTCCAACTTTTGTTGGACAGAGTATAGTAGCTGATCGTTCGCTTCAATAGTACATGGTTACGTAGAAAAGCGTTAGCAATTGCTTATGAAGAAAGAATTCACCCTTACACAGAACGCTTCAACAATTAACGCTTATTTCATTAAACTGGAATGCTTACATGTTAAAGGATTCTTATATGTTCTAATCTATAGAGAATTGCTACTTTCTGCATTAAACTTCTCAGATCGTTTTAATCAGCTTGAAGTATGAATTTCCCTTATAAGTATGCCTTGCTTAGCAACCAGAAGCATCCTTAGCAGCCTCATCTAATCTTAAAAACCAAAGACTTCTTTAGAAATCAAATTCTTTCTTTTTTATTCTCGAATGCCTTAAAATCCTATCGGTCCTGGGAATTTCGGTTGCCTGACTTGTTTAAAGTTAGTTATGTATGCAATTGATGTATATTTACAAAGTCGAACAGTGCGACGTTCAAGTAGTTAAAGTGATCATGTGGTTATGTCAATGGATTACAATGCTAAAGGTCCCAGTTTCAAATTGCAATTTCATATAAGTTATATTTTTTAAACATGTTTTTGAACAAATTATATAGGAAACTTATATTAATTATTAAAAGCATATTTTTATAATTTTTGGCATATTATATTTCACTTGAGGAAGGTAACAAATTTTTTATTTTTAATCAAATAAACCGTAACAGATGCATGAAAAATTCCAATTGAAGACTTGTTCAGCAAGGAATTCCGAAAAACAAAACAAATTTCCAAAATCCGATGAACGGATCACCAACAATCACATGTTGAATTTATTAGTTACCTCTCTATGCACTTTACAAAGATTAACAAAAATTACCATAATAATTTATCAAAAATGAGGAAAAGCAAATAAAAGGTAATTTATCAAAAATGACAGAGACGACGGTTTGACTTTCGTTATCGGTTTCGCTGTGTTAGACGTGTGATTATCAATCGTGCGACAACGAGGCCAACGAGAAATCAAGGCCTGGAGCAATACCTCCTAAAGAGAAAGCCTCTGCACGGAAACCGTCATACACTGTTACACCATTATAGCAGTGCAAAATATTCTCTTCCTTTCTATCTTCTATCTATATATATAAAGAAGGATGTTTGTGGGTCTGTTTGTTTGTTTGTTTGTATGTTTTTTATACAAATCTACAGTTTTATTCCGATCTTGATGAAATTTCGCATACATGACCTTCAAAGCATGAGGAAGGTCACTGTCTACTTCAGATTTCGAAAAAATAATAATTATTGATAAAAAATCGATATTCATGGTTAAGGCAGGGCATATTAATGAGAAATATCGCATGACCAACAATGCAAGACAAAGTTTTTGCAACAATGGTATCAACACGCAATTCACAAACACTCTGCACGGACCAACAATATATATCTCATGACCAACAATCCAAATAAAAGTTTGTGCAACAATAGGTATCAACAATTGTTTCAACACTCAATTCACCAATAACAATGAGCTCAAAATGATGATGCAATGATAAAGCAATCCTTTCCAAGAATTAAAACAATGAACATAAAATGATGCAATATGGATAAGTTTCAATTTGTAACAATGCATAGAATTCCTGTTATTCAGGTTTTTCTTAGAAAAGAGAGTTCTTAGTACTTAACAATTTCTTGAAAATCTTTAAAAATGATCAATAGCTGGAGATAATGAAGAGTTAGCAGACTATTGAGAAAGAGTGGAAAGACGACAGAGAAAGCAAACCTTTAGCTCCGTGCTGTATTGAGCAAATGGGAAGCAAGTAAATAGAAGAATCGGCGACCGCTAGACTACCCAAAGTGATGAAAGGCCAAATTTTGCTTCAACACAGCGAGAGAAGAGTGGAAATTGCAACAACATCAAGTGTACACCTGAAGTAAGATTACCTGAGTAAGAAATTATTGGAGCGGTCCATCCATTGTGAGCCTTTAAAAAGATTTTTTTCGAATTTTCATTAAGAATTTTTACTGTATTAATTCTAAGCATTTTTAATGTATTAATTTTTAAGATATTGCAAAATTTAATTTAATTTTTTGAGACTGTTCTGTTTACATCCAAGTGTAATTATCCCGGGCAACGCCGGGTACCTTTGCTAGTCTATCTATATAGAAGGATGTTTGTGGGTCTGTTCGTTTGTTTGTGGGTTTGTTTGTTTCTTATGCAAATGTACAGTTTTATTCCGATCTTGATGAAATTTTGCATACTTCACCTTCAATGCATGAGGAAGGTCACTGTCTACCTCAGATTTCGGAAAAATAATAATTATTGATAAAAAAATCGATATTCATGGTTATGGCAGGCATATTAATGAGAAATATCTCATGACCAACAATGCAAGGCAAAGTTTGTGCAACAATAGGAATCAACAATGGTATAAACACGCAATGCACCATTGGTAGTAACTTTGCAGTATAACATAGGGACGACAGAGATTCCAACTAGTTTCGCCTTTTATTCCCGGTTTATCAAGGATAACACAACAAGAGGCTCGCAGGCCTTATATACTGAAACAAGGTACATAGTATGAAAAGAGATTGGAGAATGGAAATAATGGAAATAAAAACGTGAACCAATAAAGAAAATACAGGAGAACCAATAACAGAAATTAATATATGAAATCAAGAATAGGAAAATACTAATGAAACCAATAACAGAAATTACTATAGGAAATCAAATTAATGATAAAAGAGGAAAGCAAACAAATCGCGGACCGAAAAGAGAGCATATCTTTTTGTCAGAAGACAAGAAGATTTACAAAGGAGAAAGAAAGCAGAGTTATATAAAACATATCTGAAAATAAATAAATTAAATTATACAAGGTCGTAAACAGAGTTAAGTATGGCATAGACATCAAAATCCGTTTGGCAATTGAGGAGGAGGCCAGGGGTAGATCTCTTGGCTTTAAATATCTCTACTGACTCAAGGGTTGCAGTCTTGAACGGGTCGTTGCATTTGTGTAAGATGGACATCACTTCATCTTTGGTTTTCAAAGTATGTCCGGAATCGGTAAGATGTTCGGCATAGTGGGAATTACCATCTTGTTTCTCGTAGGAGTTGACGTGTTCCTTGAAACGTATATTGAAATTACGGGTCGATAAGCTTATGTAAAACTTATCGCAGAAGGCGCAGTTCAGGCGATATACTCCGGATCGGGCGAAATCGTCAGATGCAGATAGCGTGAGATGGGCGCAAGATAAGAAGAAAAGGGGTTGGAGAACGAAAAGAAACTTGGAGGCCAAGGGAAGAGAGAAAATTGGAGAGGTGGGAGAAATGAGGGCCGAGGCATAATAGAGAAACCCACTTCTTTCGTCGGCTTATATCAGGAGGGGGCGGGGACTCAGGTTAAGGAAAGCACGTCTACGTCGTTGGAGGGTACGGGAGAAAGTAGAGGACGAGAAGCCGTTCATTGGGGGAGGGTGTGGATGATACGGAGTTCGGAGGTGCGGGAAGGGGGGCTGAGGGGTAACTTTAGGGCACAGTCAATGAAGAAGCGTAGGGAAGCGTGTTTGTGGCAGGGGGGGGGGAGTGTGAGGAAGAACAGTAAATTAGATTAGACGATATGGTAGGCTTACGGAAGACAGAACGAGAAACGGTTAGTTTGGAGGTTGTTAGTAATGAGGATGTCAAGGTACGGGATGGAATTGTTAACTTCTGTTTCGTAGGTAAATAGGATATGGGGAGAGAAGGAATTGAAAGTGTCAGCGATGTCAGTGAGGGAGGAAGAACGGGAATCGTAAATAATAAGGATGTCATCTACATATCGGAAATATGAAATGATAGTGGAGTAAGCAAGGAGGGGGGGTGACAAAGGTTAGTTCGAGGTCTTGTAGGAAGACTTCAGACAAGAATCTGCTAAGTGGAAAGCCCATACCCAATCCAGTAGGTTGAGAATAGAACGTGTTGTTAAAGAAAAAGTAGTTTTGTGAGGAAATGACAGACAGGATGGACAAAAGGTCGATGGCATCAGGTTTAGGGAGAGAGGCGTTTGAGGATTTTAAGAGAGATGGAGACTGGCATATTAGTGTATAAGTTAGTGTCAAGGGACATAAGGGACAGGTGTTCGTTAGTAGGAAATGAGGAAAGGGATTCAGCAAGGGTGAGGGAGTTCCGGACATTGTAGGTATTAGGACGGATTTTAAGGTTAAAGAGAAATGCGGAGAGGTTCTTGGAAACGAAATGGGCAGGGGCAGGGGCAGGGGCAGGGGAGTAGTTAACGACAGGGCGTATTGGCTTGTTAGGCTTGTGGATCTTGTCGAGGGCATTTAGGTTAGCGGGGCAAGGATTGGGGGGGGGGGGTGTGAGGGGTGGGGGGTATTTGAAGCGAGGGGACGAATTGATGGCCGAAATAATGG
>JAHWFO010075487.1:806007-825672 GCA_023313115.1 Rhysida immarginata | reverse complement strand
TAGCGGCGAATGTTTTCGCCGAACAATAACGGGTGTAGAAGCAAATATTTTATCGAGGGCATATCCCTTTAAATTCAAGATTTCATTATAATTATGAATTCCTAGGTGATCAGACCAATAAGTGGTAAGACTCCGCCTAATCTTGTTAATATTATTGCAATTCATATTAGCAGATGCATCAGAATAATTAAAATCCTCTGTAATCAGGCAGAGGCTGTGTAGAGTAATAACCATGTAGCGAAAGGTTAAACTAAACCATTCGCGGAACTATATTTTTAAACCGCCCTATGTTAACATTGTAAGTTTCTAATGGACTATAAAGATACCATTAAACCACGTACCTTTGAAGTTCCAGTGAACCATAATGGTTTGACTAAACCAGGTTCCTTGAAACCAATTTTGACTATCATTAATTTTACGTTATATTCATTCATGACACATCATTCCAATTCGTTTGATATATTATATGCCATATTTTAGCATTGAAAGTTCCAATGAACCAAAATGGTTCCACTAAACCAGGTTCCTTGAAACCAAATTTGACTATCAATGATTTTACGTTATATTCATTCATGATATATCATCCCAATTTGTTTGATATATTACATGCTATATCTTATCATTGAAAATTTCTGAGGGTGTCATAAGGATACCATTAGAGCACGTGCCATTGTTTCCATTATAACCATATTCAAAATGGTTCATTTCCTGTACCATATTTATCAGTAGCTGAAAATAGTAATATATATCTGCTTCTATCTCGTCATTACGATTTGTTTGATATATTAATTGATATGTCTTCCCATTGAAAATTGCTTGGCGGGAAAATTGAGGTACTATTTGTCCACGTGCCAATGAACCGATTTAGATAATATTTGCGTTTCCTTCGTGCTATGTACCATATTCATCGACTGACGAAAATAGATTTTGAAAATCTTTCGTAGTCTCGGAGGAGTTAGAGTTACAGACAGACGGACAGACAGACAGATGGACCAACGGACATACAAGTTTTCCCACACAGATAGCATAATGCAATTTTCGGTACTTAATAATGTAATCGGCCAACTCCTGTATAGATTAATAATGTAATCAAAAAACTGCTGGTCAAGACGTTTTAAATTGACGGCAGTATATAGATGGACCAGATATAATGGTCCTATAATTCCATTATTTTTATTCCATTATTCAGATCCTATAACAGTAATTTTTCTGCGTTCCATGTTAAAGATTTAATTTAATTCCAATTATCAAAGATTGGAAATTAAATTTAATCGAGGATACAGATGATTTAAATTCCCACCTTTCGGACGACAAAAACACTGGGACAGCAATCAGAACTCCCCCTCCTCTAGAGGCTGTTTTCCTATCTGTTCTATACACCGAAAAAACATCGTTGAAGATCATATTATCAGTGAAGGAGGAATTTAACCAAGTCTCAGTGAGCGAATAGATATACTGTAATTCTGATTTGGCGTGGGGAATTTCATCGTCTGTAAAATCTTTGTTCTCAAACCTCTCACAATTTGGTATAATATATTAACTCTCATTATTAAGTACCGAAAGGTGCTTTATGCTATCAGTGTGGGGAAACGTGTCTGTCTATCTGTCTGTCTGTCTGTCTGTAATTCAAACTCCTCCAAGGCTATGAAAGATTTTCAAAATCTGTTTTCGTCAGTCGATGAATATGGTTAATGGCACGAACCAGTTAGAAATATTATCTCAATCAGTTCATTGGCACATGCACAAAAGGTACCTCTATTTTCCTGCCTAGCAATTTTCAATGGGAAGATATATTGAGCAATATATAAAACAAATCGTAATGACGAGATAGATGCGGTTATTCATTATTATTTTCTTCAGTCAATGAATATGGTACATGGCACGAATGAATCACAAATATTATCTATATTTGATCAATAGCACGTGCACAAATGGTACCTTTACGAACCCACGTGGCAATTTTCAATGGAGAGATGTATTAAGTAATATATCAAACAAATCGTAATGACGAGATAGAAGCGGATATAAATTACTATTTTCGCCAATTAATAAATAAGGTTCCGGGAATGAACCATTTTGAAAATGGTTGAAATCGAAACAATGTCACGTGCTCTAATAGTTCCCTTTTAACACCCTCAAAAATTTTCAGTGCTAAAATATGGCCTGTAATATATCAAACGACTTGGAATGAGTTGTAATGAATGAATATAACGTAAAATTAATGATATTCGAAATTGGTTTCAAGGAACCTGGTTTAGTAGAACCATTATGGTTCATTGGAACTTTCAATGCTAAAATACAGCATGTAATATATCAAACAACTTAGAATGAGGTGTCATGAATGAATATAACGTAAAATAATGATATTCCAAATTGGTTTCAAGGAACCTGGTTTAGCGGAACCAATATGGTTCATTGGAACTTTCAATGCTGAAATATAGCATGTAATATATCAAACGACTTGGAATGAGGTGTCATGAATGAACATAACGTAAAATTAATGATAGTCCAAATTGGTTTCAAGGAACCAGGTTTAGTGGAATAATTATAGTTCATTGTCACTTTCAATGCTAAAATATAGCATGTAATATATCAAACGACTTGGAATGAGTTGTAATGAGTGAATATAACGTAAAATAACTGATATTCGAAATTGGTTTCAAGGAACCTTGTTTAGTGGGACCATTATGGTTAATGGGAACTTGCTATGCTAAAATATGGCATGTAATTTATGAAACAACTTGGAATAATGTGTCATGAATGAATATAACGTAACATTAATGATAGTCGAAATTATTTCAAAGTTACGTAGTTTAATGGTTTCATTATGGTCCATTAGAAACTGCTAATGTTAACATAGGGCGGTTTAAAAATATAGTTCCGGGAATGGTTTAGTTTAACCTTTCGGTATTTGGTTATGTCATTCCTTAATGGTTTATTAAGTACCGAAAGGTGCTTTATGTTATCAGTGTTGGGAAACGTGTCTGTCTGTCTATCCATCTGTCTGTCTGTCCGTCTGTCTGTCTGTAACTCAAACTCCTCTGAGGCTATGAGAATGATTTTCAAAATCTGTTTTCGTCAGTCGATAAATATGGTTCATGGCACGAACCAGTTACAAATATTATCTAAATCGATTCATTGACACGTGCACAAATGGTACCTCTATTTTCCCGCCTAGCAATTTTCAATGAGAAGACATATTGAGTAATATATGAAACAAATCGTAATGACGAGATAGATGCGGTTATTCATTATTATTTTCGTCAGTCGATGAACATGGTACAAGGCACGAATCAGACACAAATATTATCTAAATCTGTTCAACAGCACGTGCACAAATGGTACCTTTACGACCCCACCTAGCAATTTTCAATGGAGAGATATATTATGTAATATATCAAACAGATCAAAATGACGAGATAGAAGCGGATATAAATTACTATTTTCGCCAATTAATAAATAAGGTTCCGGGAATGAACCATTTTCAAAATGGTTGAAGTCGAAATAATGGCATGTGCTCCAATGGTACCCTTATGACATCCTAAATAATTTTCAACCCGCAACCACTAAGCCACCGAGGTCGATCCCTGGATGAGGACTGGAAGATATCTGGGTTCAACATAACTCAGGTGGACGGTCGTTTGGCCAACCTTGATGGAGTCAGCAGCCACTATTCGATCTGCCACATTTCGTTGCTTGCAGAGCATCCTCGACTGTCAGAGAAAGCCTCTGCAAGACTGAAACAGCAAGGTCGCTCGACGGAACTGCAGGAGGAATACCCGTTTTTGAGTAAATCTCCTTCATAAACATGCCGACGGCAAACGGCCCGTGGCAATCATGTCCGCCATGCGTTCGATGGGGACATTATAAAGTTCAAGAGAAGAGAAAGAAAGAAAGAACTTCCCAAGGAGACACCAGGGGGGGGGGGGGGCCAAAAACTGACACACACTAGACAATCAAACTGGCAAAGTTGGTAACAACTGAAGAAAGAGAGGAGCAGTGGATTAGTGAGTAAAAAACCTTCAGCACATGATTTTATACTTTTCTAGGCAACAATCCCAAGGCACACGGCTAGCACGTGAAGACAATGGAAAGTCACTCCCCAGCAGCAAATGAAATAACAGCTAAATATCATGGTTAACAATAACAAGCAAATATAGCATTGTAAAATGATTTAAAATGAATCCCAAAATCTGCCTTTTTTATAATATTTTGAAAATATATTTTTACATAAGAAAATAACTCCATTTTCCCACAAAAAATGTTACTTTTTAGTAAAACTAAATAATCCTACATATTTCAATTAGGAATTTGGGACTAGATTTTTAAATTGGAAACAGTATTTTAAATTGAGAATTGTATTCCAAGTTAAGGACTGTTTTTTGCATTGCAAACTGGATCTTTTAATAAGGGATGATATTTAGATTCGCGAATTGGATTTGAATTAGGGGACGATATTCAGATTCATGAACTGCATCTTTAAATAGGGGACAATATTTAGATTTATGAACTGTGTCCTTAAATTGGGAGCAGTATTAGAGTTGAGAACTGGCCAGTTCTAAAAAAGAAATTTGACTAAATACAAAAATTTCCTATAAAACGTAAAAGCTAACATGTGATGAAAAAAAAATTAATCAAGAATTATTTTGAACATCACAATTGTTCCAAATTATTAAACAATTTCTTAACACTCTACATGTTATTAAACGTAATATACATGTTGGGAGTCTGTTAAAAATCTGTGGGATATAATATTCTTTTTCTCTTGCACCATCTAAGTTAAAACTTTTTGTTACTACACATTTGTATTGTCTCCTTAAACCATATTGAGTTTCTCTTTTAATTAAATAATTCATTGAAAAAAATGTCTATAATAATCAAATATTTTATCAAATCTGTAACTTTTTGTATTCCTAATTTTTTATAAGTATTTAATAAGCTGTTTTTTTCCAAATGTGTTCCAGCAACCATTGATTTTATAATTCTATCTTGCAAGTCTTTTACTTTTGAAAATTGTGCTCCATGATGATAAACCAACAGACGATAGCGTATTCTTGAAGCGAAGTGTGTATGATATAATTTAGAGGACAGTAAAAAACATAAAATATAAGATTTTGCGTAATTTTGACACCAAATTATTAATGTGAATTTGCCACTATGATTGGCATCGATATCTAATCCTAAATATTTTATGTTTTTAACTTCTTGAATGTTTGGACATTTACATAAGCAATTATCTTTTCAATCCTCCATGTTCTCCATACACTCCATTTTATATAAAAAAAACTTTTGCATCAAGAAATTATCATATTGCTTATATGGAATGATAAATTATATTAAATGTGTTTTATTCAGTTTTAAGCTTATCTTATAATTTTTCATCCATTTATTTGTTAGAGCTAAATTTTTCTTCATTTTTATGCATAGTTAGTAAAGCAACATTGCATATACAGGGTGTCCCACAACAGGTACAAAAAACTTCGTGAGCGTATTCTACATAAAAAACTGAGACGAAATTGCCAAATGCAATTTTTGTTTTAGATCCTTTAATTTTTGAGTTATGGGTCTTCAAAGATGGCGAATGTACCCTAATTTCGCATACAATTAGTTTTTTCAATTCGTTTTTAAACTTGACTTAAATAGTGTCAATTGTTGCCGATTATTGTTGTTTTAATTGTTATGCCGCTAATCGTTAGTTAGATAAAATGGAATTAAGTAAAGAAGATTATTTCGAAAGAAGAATTATTGTAGAAACTTAGTTACTTAGTTTTGTAGGGCGAATGCAATAGAAGTGCAAATGGTACAGCTCATGTTTGGGCAGAGCGGGTCCCTATTTGCCCGTGAATTTCAATAAATATTGTGCTACATTTAATTCACCACAGAAAGGGTGACAATGCCAAGGGTGACAGAAGTGGTGACGTAAGTACAGAAGGGGTGACAATGCCAATTAATCGCAGTGGACAGCCAAGACAATATAATATTAGATATGAAGAACTTATTGAGCGTCGCATCGAAGAAGATCCTACTTTAAGTATGCGCAAACTGGGAGCCAAACTCAACTTTTCCAAATCAAATTTCACAAATTGCTGTAGATTTTTATTTAGACCAGTCATGACTTTGGGCAACACTGTCATAACACTGACAATCAATTCAGAACCCGTGTCCCGTGTTTACATTACTATTAATGAATTGAATCCGAAATTTGGGTAAAATCGCTATTTTTGAAGACCCATAACTCAAAAATGAATGATCTAAAACAAAAATTGTATTCGGCATTTTTGTCGCAGTTTTTTATGTAGAATACGCTCATGAAGTTTTTTATACCTGTTGTGGGACACCCTGTATATAAAATTGTGCATTAGGAACTTCATTGGGTAGATTATTTATAAAAATGTTAAACATTTTTGGACTGAATATTGACCTTAAGGAATACCATTTCTGATTTCACAAACTGAACTTTCAGAGTCATTTACCTTCATTTTTTGCATTCTATTCGTATACATTCCTTTCAACAAATTTAAACATTGTCCTCTTATACCATATTGTTCTAATTATAAAAACAAAATATCACGATTAACCAAATCATAGGCGTTGTTTAAATCCATAAAATAACTATTGAATTAACACCATTATGAAAAGATTTGTTTAATTTCTTTGTCAATTCCATTAATAAACGTGGGGTTGATATTTTCTTTATCCGTATATTTCTTTACCAAAAGTATTGTTCTTTTCCCAAAATTCCTCCAGCTTTTTAATCCAATGTTCAAAAATATTTGTAATAATAGAAAGTATAGCTATTGATCGAGAATTATTTAAATCTGTCTTTTTACCTTTCTTATAGATTGGTCTAACCTTTGACATTTTCATCTGCTCTGGCCATCCGTTTGTCTTCAATATTACATTGTATAAATGAGTAAACGGTTTTACAAAAAATTTACCTTTAATTCTAATGTCCCCTGCCCTAATTCCATCAATTCCTGAAGACTTATTTATATTTAGACTTCCAATAATTTTTTCAATTTCTTTTTATTCCACAGAATTCATAAGAATATTATTTTGTAACGATATAAGTTTACTTCCATCATATTTCTCATCCTTAACTTTATCTATAAAGATCTTAACTGCTACATGTCGTTCAATGAATTTATCTTCATTTTCTGTAGTTTTATTATTTTTCCCAGTAAATTATTAACTAGTCTCCATGTTTCTTTAATTTCTTTTCATTTTCTTGAAAGTGTTTCATAAAATACTCTTTCTTTAATTTCCTTATTTGCGCAATAATAATAATAATAATAATAATAATAATAATAATAATATATAGTAAATATTTAAAATAATTATAATAAATTCAATACGAATAGGAAAGGAAACTTAATTATAATTTGACCATTATTCCATAATAGGTGAATAAATTGAAAATAAAATAAAAAAACATGAAAAAAATGTAAATGAATAAATACATTTAAAAAAACATAGAAAATAAATTAAAGGTAAACTCCACGGAAAATAATCAACTTTATTTTTTTTTGCATCATAACATTAATCCAGGTTAATAGAGTATATATCATTTAAAATTTTTCGATTTTTTCCTAATATTTTATTTAGAAAAATGCATCGGAAAATTGAAAATTGGCATGGGATCCACCATTCCTTCTCCAGAGAACACGGCGGAACATGGAGTTATTTCCTGCCACGAGGACCTTGGGGAATTTCGTCGCCGAGATTCTAATCGCTTAGAACGATTTGACATATTGTAAGATTTTGCTAAAATGTTTTATGTCGGAATGCCTTCAAATTTGTTCTGTGTTTGGATGTGTAAATAGACAGCCGGATAGAAGTTTCATAGATTTCCACAATCAAAATCAATTAAAAAACAGTGGATTAATTTTAGACAGCGAAAGAACTGGTATCCAACTCCAAACAGCATCGTGTACTCATTTTGAAGCGTCTTGCTTTGTCTAAGATCCACTGTTTTAAATTCGGTATCAATTCAAACAAGAATTCGCTGAAACTAGATCACATATAAGGTGGAACTAGATGCTCTTCCAACCCTAAATGGGCCTGGCTTTTTTCAAGAACAACGACTGCAACAGCATGTGCCATAGCCACCGATAAGAAGGAATGAGGTAGGCCTATCTGCTGTGTAGGGCATATGCTGCTGTAATTTGCACACTCTGACGCGGCAAGCAAAATATCCCGTTTCACGATTTAATGCATAGGGCTGTATATACCAGAAGTTGCAGTAGCATTTAATTCTCTAAACGGCTCTTGTATATCGCTGTCACTGTTATCAAAATCGCAGTCGTCACTATCGGTCTTGTTTCATATTCATACTCCATTGCGGTGCCCAACTGACAACTAACAGATGTCCAATGTGTGACATCACGAATTCATAACTCCTTTGCTCTTCTCAGCAACTTGTGACGTAACAGTTGCCGAAACATGGCGCCAGTGTTGATCGCCGAGGGAGGGGGAAAATGAAAGTTTTTGATATATTTTAGCAATTTTGAGTGCGAATGTAAAATTTTTATACATGCTACGTTGTTACTGAGACTTTCATCTTTCATTTTAAAAAAAGTGGTTTTGGGTGTGGAGATTACATTTAAGTTAAAATAAAAAATAAGAAAATAAAATCAATAAAATAGAATAAACATAATAAATATAAAAAATAAATACACTTGTTAAAATATTAAGATTGTATTATAATAATTAACTGTGATATAATATTGTGGAAAAACGATAGTGGAAACTCGGGCAGAAGTTGTATTGACTCGATTAGCCTCCTATGCGCAGGCACACAGAAGTCATACATAAATTAGGCGAAAAGTCAAAAAATAAAGGATTCAGTTCGTCACAAGAATTGAATTTTAAATGTGCGAGCCTGGCAACAATATGAATTGAATTTGAAACTAATTACCGTGAAAACTGCACGTGTCCAATAATAATGGGGATATATTTAACACTCCAGGAGAGTATGAGTTGATTGTTCTAACCTATCAGTAATTCCCTCGGGTGAATGGTATAAGATGGTAGATGCATAGTGACGTACCATAGATATGAGGGCGTATTGAAAAGTAATGCCTCCATGGCTGTAACGATTTTCAAAATTCTTTTTGTATCTTATAGTCACATTTGTCCTCTATGTAATGCACTATTCACTTTTCGACACAGTCCCCATCCCTTTCCACGCATTGCGCCAACGCGTGACTAGTTGGGTGAATCCATCGGAGAGGATTGAATGGCAGCTTCGGACCCTCTTCTGGAAAACGATAACGTCCGCCTGCAGACGAGTCGCCACACACCAGAGTTGCAGCATCTACAGTTCAGAGATGACTGAAATTCAAAGACGAAAGACTTTGCACCTTGCCACTTTCACCGCTTCCCAAAGAAGAAAGAGCCTCTTAAGGGACATGAGTTGGTTCTGACTGCGAGGTAAACGCTGCCATTCAATCCTGGGGTTGACAACTCCGGAATTCCTCTCCGACGGGTTCACCCAACTAGTCACGCGTTGGCGCAATGCGTGGAAAGGGATGGGGGCTATGTCGAAAAGTAAATAGTGCATTACAGAGAGGACAAACGTGAGTATAAGATACAAAAAGAATTTTGAAAATCGTTAACACGTAAAAAAATTACAGCCATGGAGGCATTACTTTTCAATACGCCCTCGTATATATGTTATAACGCTCACCTGTTGCTCATTCGTTTAAAACAAAAACATATTTTAGATTCATTCTGTATTTATACATAGGGAACATTTTTTTCTATATACATTATGATTTTAAACGAATGAAACGTGTAGAAATTGGAATAAACCTGCAGTTCCTAAATTTTTAGCTAACGTAATTTAAACACATAGCTAATGAAACACATGTAAAGTAAATGGAAATTAACTATTATAAGCGCAGTGTTTTTAAATCCAGAATTCTTATATGCGGGTTCAACTGTACTAATGACGAATTTAATAAAATATATGGTTTATATTAAAACAGCTTAAGTCGAACTAAGTTTTAAATTTGAGGGTGAATATTCCACTAAATAATGCTTCATGGACGTGGGGCGACGAAATTTATTCGAATAACCTGGAACTTCGAGTTATCTGAGTTCGAGATACTCAGACTCACCTGTACAAAATTTGGTTAGGGAATAATTTTTTAGATTGTTAATGAGGGACATGAATTTGGGTATATGAAAGAGTTTTTGAGAGAGCGTTCTACAGTTTCTAACATAAAACACAAAATCCTTTCATCGTATTGTTAGTTATACTACTCAACAGATTTACATAGTGTAATATCACACTTTATTACTGAGATGTCAGCATTTCTCTTTTATGTAGTTGTTAATTGAAAACCAAATATATCATGCTTATCTTTATTTGTGCAATCACTACATTGCTCGTTCCGATTCGTGAGACAATTGTTGATGACACACTTGTGTTCGTCTCTAAATAGTGTCAGTCACGTGTAGTTTTCCCTGCCAATGCCCCTGATGTACCTTCTTGGCTTGCCCCTCGGTTGTTGCAGCCTGGTCATTCCAATGAAGTTTACTCCCGCCTCCACCTGGTCACAAAAGTTCCGTTCGAAGCGCCCTCTGCTGGCCAATATAAACTCAAAAGCGTGTATAAGGAAAGAATCTCTAGCCATCTATTGACATTGCCAGTGATATTATGGCAGTTGCACAGCAAAACATTGGAAAGGAGGAAATGAGTAGGTGGAGAATGAAGAAGAGGTGCAGAAGGAAGCACGAGAAAAAAAGAGAGAGAACAAATATTAACGAGGGAAAAGAGAGTGGGAGGTTACTGAGGAGACTTCTGTGCTCGTAAATAACGTGGAGTCATTGCAGAATGTCAACTTGAGAAAAAGAAGGCTGAACAGTAGCTGGTAACATTGTAACTTGGACGCAGTCAGCTCGATTGTGAGGCTTTGGAGAGAAACTTTCGAGCACACGTCTAAGACTGCTCTTTTCTTTAAATTTCAGACTTTCGCAGATTGTGAGCAAGCTTCAGAAGACATACAAGCTTTGGATGCAAGGGTGAAACGATATTCAATCCACACTGGTTTTCATGGAAAGCCCTGTCATTGGAATTGATGGTTGGCACTGAATTCATGCAGATTGAAATGAAATACAGCCCCTTTACCCGTGGCAGGTGTCTGGATATCGCACCCAGGCTGCATTACTGCCTTAAGTCAAAAACAGTAAATTTACAGGAGACCTGTCAAAATTGTGACAATACATAAACGTCTAACAAAACAAAACAGAATCAACTGCCCTCTACTGGAGAAAGAGAGCAATTACAGTAGTGGCGGTTTGCAGCATGCATTTGAGTTATGTATTTACATTCTGTACAGATATAAAACTGAATATCATTGTTTTTTGACTTATGGCACTATTGCAACCTGGGTGCGATATGTTGGCCGTTTCGCTAGCAACGCAGTTCATGGTCAGTATCGGACATCTTAACCGCTCGCAGTGTTGTCATATGCTGAACCCGGAGAGCTTCGTTAAGGAAGATCTCACTGACCTCAGTTGGGTGATAAGCCAACACCACCTAGACAGAAGGCCTGCGCACAGAAACGTCATACATTGTTACATCATCATCAAGCGGCTAAATTTAGAGCTTATTATTGGTAGAAATACGATTAACAAAAGCCGCTTGATGGTGATCTAACAATGTATGACGTTTCTGTGCGCAGGCCTTCTATCTAGGTGGTGTTGGATAAGCCCCTTGGTCTTTAGCAACGTATACCAAAGAAGCTTCGGTGCTGTAATCCCCTACAAAAGATAGGAGTGAAATTTCTCTTTATCAGTTTCCTTTCCTACCTCTCTTTCTCTCGTGCGCAAATAGATACATTTAGCAGGTATATCCCTAATAAGTGTGTTTCTGTCTATTCTCTAGTTTTCTTGCAATGAAAGGTTGCGAACTAAACGTATGAAGCGTCGCTGCCATCCTGCTTTAGAGAGCGGTTATGGACATTATACATGTGAATATTTTTTGACGAACAGTTAAGGTTTATGGTTCCATTACTTTGTCCATTGGCTATAACCTGTGTTTAAGCCCTTAGTCCGGGAATTTTAATTTCAGTGCATTACTACTTTTATCTGCTTTGTTAATTATACTGAGACACGTTAATGTCGGAACTTCCTGTCATGGATGTAATTAACTTTTTCTCATTAATTTTAGATGGTTATCCACGTGTTAGTGGATAACTTATTACTTATTTGACAACAGATATACTTAGTTATATTTATGTTTAGGGTAACAATAAAGTTGTTTGAATATGTATGTGTCTTCTCTGTGCCCAGATTTTTGAATTCTTAGAATTCCAATGTGCAAATGTCGGTTTATGAACATGACACTCAGTCTTGAGCAATGATTTACTATAGCACTTACAAAATCTTTGGGTTTTCTTCTTCTGAACAATTGGATTACAAATACCTGTAGTGAGCTGGAGGTGATCAGGAGGCTGGACACTTAAAGGCAAGGCATCTCTTATACGCTTGGCAATGGCTTCAACATCATGGTCAATATCATCCGTACAGCACACATCGTCATCATATCAACATTAACGATGATGAGGGTGATGAGCTGATGGTCTCAGTCAAGTTCAACAATCTTGAATATTTTGTATAGTTTATAGAATCTTTCCAGTAGTGCATACGTAGTACATTACTAGTGGGTCTTTTACAGGACCAGCAGCGATGGTATCTTGCTAACTTTGAATATACCAGAATATATAGAGAATCATACCGCTGTAGTTGTCCATTTTGGAGTTCCAGCTTGACTCTAGTAGTTGCTTGCCATTTTTCGTCATACATAATTCAACAAACTTTCCAAGTAAGCTTTCCACAGCATCTGTATTCACAACTACCCAGCAAAAGAAATATACCATTTTTAAAGTTTCACTGCGATGGCAAGGCATTCATGATTAAACCATTCTGTCAGATGAAGACCAATGCTCGTTTTCTCGAATCATACATCCGACGCTTCTTTGAGATATTTTCAGCTTATGGGCTATGTGAATTTTCTGTGGACGCCATATGACGAACTTCCGCACGCTGAAAGTGTCATCAAACGTCATCTCTTGCCTGTGGAGATGTTTCCAGCAAGATAAAAATTGCTTTAAATGAATTATGGTGTTATCTAAGTGATACCATTCGAGTGCGATAGTTTGGAAGAGGCAGACTGTAAGACTTTACCCCCTATGCTTTTTATCTGTGGGGTATATAAAAGAAAGTGTTTGTCTTAATTATGCCAGTTGATTTGTGTGTGGCAAGAAATGGATAACTGTTTTGACATTTATTGTGCAACACATGGTGCTCATATGAACAATCTAAGGATTATAGAACCTTGAACCTTCCTCCCTCCAATGATGTGTTGTATGCGAATCTGCTTTTTACGTTGAAGTAAAAATTTGAAATCTGCACAGTATTTTTCAATGACCCTATATAATTGAGTACTTACATTCCCCAGGCATTTGAATTCCTTCCCTTCTGACAGAAACTCTTATCAAAGGGAGACCCGTGTAATTTGGACCATGGTGTAAATCGAACCAGCCTTATTTTGCACAATTGCACGTTAGATGGCGCAACTGTCCTGATTGAAAAATGATCATAGCCCTCACCTAGAAGGTATGAAAAACACGGGTTGTATTGCTTGAGTTATTGGTGATAATATATCAAATTTTCTTATTTGGTATGGTCTCATGTCAGTTTAAGGTAAGATATTCATCATGTATGTAACTGTAAGTGTCAGTCCTTGTATGTATCAGGGATGGGTTAAAGAAAAGGGGATCTATGTACTTGATAATAGGCATGGTTTTAGTTGTAAAGGTTTTGAAAGTTGGTCGCCATTTTTGATTTTAGAATTGTTGGCGTGTTGTATACTATGGATTTTATGTAGTTTGTGTAAAATAGAGCAAGGTCCATTTACACGCCGAACATTATGACGTGTTTTTTTTTTTTACTTATCCAACATTTTAAATTTATATTTTTGAATTTATATAAGCTGAACCCACGCGTTATTTAATTAACATTTCATCTTATCTAATACGTTCCATAAGGTTGCTGATCATTTGTATTTTTCACAGTGCACTAATAAATACAAGTTAAAGTTAAAACAAAGTTTTTGCTATTACTCGGCCTATTGTTGTAATTGGACCACCTGGTTCAATTTACACTACCGATTGTGTAATTCGGACCGAATGGAAACAGATTTAAATTTTATATGAAAGCCATATCATTAACATATAAAAGTAGTGCACCAAAAGATAGCCAGGAAATGTCCACTTTTGAAAATTGGACCTATGTCATTTTGAATAGAAGTTGCAACCCCTTTCTGTTTGGGGGTCCAAATACACTGGCCTCCCTTAGATATCTTTATTGTTATTAAACTTTGCTCATATACCTTATTTTTAACGATTGTGTCTTTATTTCTCCTTTTAACATATTTTAATATACCTTTTTTATACACTACCCTATCAAAAATCATGGCAAAACCCTGATTTGAATGAAAAGAGTGAGACATTCCTTTGCAATTTCACTGTTGGCATTCTTCCCAGCACTAATTAATAGCATTCTTCCCAGAGTATGCTATTATAAGATGATGCTTGCGTGAATGATTTAAGAATGTCTGAAAGAAAAGAGATTTAGGATCTCCAATTGCTGGGTGCCATTTCGCAGGCAAAACTGTCAGAGCGATGACATTGGACTGTGGATCAATGACGACTGGTTGAATGGAGTGATGAGTCCCGCTACACCATCTGGCAATCAGATGGAGGGGTTTACGTATGGCGAACGTCTGGCTAACTTTATCTGCCAAGCTGTGTTGTGCCCACGGTGAAGTTCGGCGGAGGGTCGCTGATAGTATGGGGGTTCACTTCATGGTATGGGTTGGCTGCAATTGTTTCTGTGGACGGACCTCTATATGCAGAGCGTTACCAAGACATTCCGGACAATGCAGCACTCCCATCTCTATGATAGCCCTTTTCAGTTTCAGCACTATAACGCACCTTGCCATAAAGCAAGGGCTGTAGGCACATGGTTGATGAAAAGGGGGTTCGAGAACTTGACTGGCCTGCCCAGAGCCCCGATCTGACTCCATCGAACATCTGTGGGACGTGTTGGAACGTCGATTGCGTGCTTCTGCAGAATGCCCGAAATCCGTGACCGAACTGTCCAAGGCACTTATTGCAGTATGGCGAAAATTACCTGTCAAAACTTATCAAAAACTTGTGAATAGTATGCCTCAGAGAGTAGAAGCTGTGATAGCAGCAAAAGGTGGACCAACAAGATAAAAAATGTGTATATTTTTGAGTGTTTCTATTAAAGTGATTGTGTCCCATGACTTTTGATAGGGTAGTGTATATACTAGGGGCATACTGAAAGTAATGAGCAACATTAAAAAAAGGTAAATAATTGCAATACACAGACCAAATCATTTCAAATTATAAACTTTTTGTCTATTTCTTATTATAATCTGCATTCCTTTAGACACATTTTCCCCACCGTTGTGGAAATTTTGTGGAGGGTCAGTTGAGAGGCCAGCACGATGCAACAGACGAGGAAGTGAAGAGAGCAGTGCATCAGTGCCTTCAGCGAACTGGAACGGACTTCTACCTTCAAGGAATTTTCAAACTTCTACAACGGTGTGAAAAATGCTCCAAAGGAGTGGAGATTATATTGAGAAATAGATAAAAGTTTATAGTTTGATATGATGTATTCTGTGTATCGCAGTTATTAACCTTTTTTTTGTTGCTCGCTACTTTCAATATGCCCCTCGTATTATTCCTAATTAATGCTATATTAATTTTCTACTGATTGTATATGAAATATTCTGGGTATCCCAAAAAATTTAACAACCTTGTTAATGTGTAGAAATTTTATGTTAAGCCATTGAAAAGCAAATGGCATCAAGCTTTGCCATTTAGATTCGAAATTACTGCTATTGATGAAACAGCAGACATTCCACCTGATGTTTTAATATACATAAGATTGTAATTTTACAAAATGCTTAATAAGAATTCCTCCTACCTGCATTTCAGATTGGCTTCTAGATTTTTTTTCAACAGACATTGGTTGTGACATTGCCGATATATATCTTCAGTCACACACGGAAATATTGGGCTGTTAACAAAATTATACTGAAAACGAACAAATATAATGTTTGTAAAATGTGGATCATGTAGATTATTTTCTACAGTAAGTGCGAGCATAATTTAAGAAAAAATGCTTCTTAATTAAGTAGTGGGAATTTTAAAAAAGATATACTTAGAAATAATCATTTATTTGCAGTAATAAGCAAAAGGCTTACTACTCAATAACTACACAAACTTACCTAAATTAAAAAACTGTTTAAGAGTTTATATAGGGTCACCCATTGGCCCGATTTATAGCTGGATGAAACTGAAACCAGTATTCAGCTGACCATCCTACACGCCACCACTGCTCAATGATACAGTGATGATGTTTGTGGGCCCATGCCATTCGTTCAGCTCTATGTCAATTTGTCAGTGTCACGTAGATAAATTCGCAGCGCAGTGGAAATAAATTTAAAAAAAGAAACGTGAAGCTTAGCAGACAATTATTTTTATTTGTGAATTATAATTGAGTAAAATAAAACAGAAATAAAAGAAATGAAACAATTGCGTCTTCTAACATGAGGAATTACAATTAGGAAAGTGCTTAATGCACTGTATTAAATAGGGGTTGTCTAAATAAGAATTTTAGAATTAATAAAATACTGAATTGTTAATTAACATATATAACCCCAATAGCTGAGTACTCATAAAGGAGACAATTCGTTACGTAGCCTCAAACGAGAGCTGAGTTCTCTCACTATATTTAAATGACTGTAATTAATCTTTATCGCAGGCACAATGAATGTTTGCATCAATTAAACAATAACAGTTTAAATCTTACAACCTGTAACCTTAAGAAACTTAACCTTAGTAGTAATAACGTTCTTTGCCATTGAATCTGGTTACTTTAGGTTCTACTCGAAGACTCAATGGCAAAGGGATGCTAATAAATCTTAATCTTCTAGAAATTGGATAATGCGTTATTAGACGCTATAGAGGAATACCAAAAAGGAGAGTGTTTAGTAGAGAAGGAATGTCTACAACTCCTATAACGAGCAAAGGAAAACTATTACTATAGATAGTAGTTGTTGAAATGATAAATTTTACAATGCACAAGAGAGAGAATTATGCTCGCTAAAAATAAGCTAACATATACACCAAGAGTCAGCTTACCTCAGGTTTCAGTAGAAAGCACCTAAATCTTCTTGCAGAAAGGCGAATAGCCGCCAGGGAATGGTGGGGATAAAATTTGAATGGTTTGAAGATGATTAGCTTGGATTCCGACGATGGTGGCAGGCTTCAAAGAGGAAGACGTTGCGGAATCTCGTTGCACAGTCCCACGATGCTTGAAGATGCTTGGGGTCGAGGTTCATAATGAAGATCTCTCTCACGCCGGCCTTGTTGCCCACTGAAGATCCACCTCGGGCCGAAATTTCGGCGTTCAACTGCTGCTCACCCACCTTCACTCCTGATTGAAGTGAAACAAGTTCTTGCACAGGCGGGGTGTAGAACTCTACCTCTATTTCAATGGAAGAATGAAAGGAGGAGAAGTTATTAGACAGTAAACACAGTTTGCTCGCCTTCGCTGCAGTCCCGTAGGCATAATGATGAGAAGGCGGGAAATTTGAAGAGTTCACGTTAGTTGAACTGCTTGCAGAATGCTGGAACACAGTCTCCATATAACCACTGCGATATTGTCAGTAATGCACGTTTCTCTGGCTGCTCTGACGGAGTGAGTCCAAGCCAGAATCTTTTGCGCTCGTTGACTCTTCCCTTCTGTCCTTTTTAATTTTCCTCTTTCTCTCTCTCTTCCAAAAATCAACATTTTTGCGCATCGCGTCATCACTTCCGTGATGAGCGTTCACACGCTGCCATCTATTGTCACTAACATTTATTGCTTTACTGCTATTATTATTATTGCTAGCAATAAATGGCGGATCTGTAATTGAAGATTTAATCTGGGCACTGCACGGTTAACCCTTGGGACCACCAGTTCCTTTGGTCACAATTCTTTGTGACATAGTCGCACTGGCCACTTACTGTTTTACCAGCGATGAATTTGTTTGCTTCGTTCTCTCAGTATTAGTCGCTGCTTCTTCTTCTTTTGCTGATCTCTGTTTTCTAGAAAATTCCTCTATGAAACCCTACACCTGTGGTGGTTCCCTTCTGGCTCCCAGGACAGTTTATTTTAATCCGTCCATTTAACCAAAAACTGACGATATGGCAACTTGCCTCTTACGTCCAAATTTTTTTTACTTTGTACAGATCTCTGAAATGGGGGTCAGCAATGGGTGCAGGAGGTTTAGCCTGCTTTATTTTGTTTCTAGTGAATTTCTTCAGGATGAAGGGGGGATAATTATGTTCCCTCTCCTCCCCAATTTTCGAGGTATCAGCATGCATGGTGATACCTTGTTGATTACTTGTAACATTTTGAAAGGCCCCATGTATTTGTGTATAGTTTATGACTTTTCCTATGCTTAAAGTGTGAAAGACGCTTGGCCCATACAAGCACCTCCCCTCCTACCTTTATATTCCACTTTTGTGCCTTTTATCAAAATCGCGTTTGTACCTTTTTTCACCTTATTTATATTTTTATGCACTAGCCTTATTAACTCGGCTAAGTGTTTAACAAGCGCGTTTCCTTGGCAGTGCCTTTCTGCATATTTATTTAAGAAAGGAAGAATTTGTATATCCCTAACTAAGTCCAAATAGAACAGATACATTTTTGTTGTCTCCGATATAGCTGAATTGATAGCCATTTTGGCTGACATTAGGTAGTCGTCCCAAGTAGTTTTATCTGCCTTTAAATAGTTTCTCAGGATTTGGGTAATAGTCTGGTTGATATGTTCAGATTGACCATCTGTTTGCAGGTGACAGGCACTCGCGAACTTTAATGACGTACCCAATATTCTGAAAATGTGCTTCCATATTTCAGACTGGAAATGCATATCCTGGTCGGAAATTATGGCTTGAGGAAAGCCGTGAATCTTAAAATTCAGAATATAATCGGCTAATAGACGAGTGTGTTCAGGTCTCCAGGGTGTTCAATGCGTGGAAACGGAATCCACAAGAGTTGTCTAAATGGCAGAATTGTGGATCAAAAACAATCAACACAGACAGGGACCGATGTCGTCTGAGACATATTGTGTGGCAAAACCGACGGTCTGCTGTGGAGTAACTGACGGCAGACTTCAATGAATAATCATCGCAACCCATCTCCTCCAGAAGAATGCGCCGAGAGTTTAAGAGAATAGGGATGGGAAGTCGCATGCCAGTGATGAAGCCACTGGTGTCAGCAACAAACCGGAAAGTTTGCCTGCAGTGGTGTAAAGAACGGTGTGACTGGACAGTAGACGACTGGAAAAAGGTGATGTGTCGGACGATTCACATTACACATTGTCTTCCACCGATGGCCGGCAGAGAAGTTGGCGGCAGCCCCATGAACGTAATTTATCTTCATTAGACAAAATGAGCAGCATGTGTGCATGAGGTAGGCCTCTTTTTTGAAATTCAATTGCACAAACATAACCAATGACTACGCCTAATACATGTTTTTTTAAAAGATCATCTAATAACGCTTGCAATTTTAAAT
>JAHWFO010075487.1:790913-801007 GCA_023313115.1 Rhysida immarginata | reverse complement strand
TTAGTGACCGAAATGTATACATTTATGGTGTATTAATTATATGTTTGTGGACAAGTGGAGTTTCCTTTCTTCATCTCTTACGCTCCTCTTTGTTCAGCATCAGACTTAAGAAAATCCATCGAACCTTTGTAACTTTCAGCTCTAAGTTGTTGTTGATGGGCTAGAAGGAATGCCAACCTGAAACCTTCTACTTTGACACAACTGTCAACAATGTATTGTTGAAATAATTTACCCGAAGCATGAAGTAAACTGAACCCATCTCTAACTGCTAACCGATGGCAATAGTATTGTAATTGAGTTGGAACTGTTCTCAATGCAGTACGATTTACTTGAACATGTGGCTGGCCAACAGTCCATCCAGAATCGCCACATGGGATAAGCAATGGATAGACATTGGGTCAGAATGGGGATTCAGGTAAGATATTTTAGTAAGTGCACCAGTTGTTTTATAATACATAATAAAATCAACATTGCCTGTTGCAGTTCCGTCATTGGTGACAAAAACCTCACTGGCTGCAGGTTTATTCGATCTTCCAAGATGAAATGCATTGGTAGTCGTAAATTGTAGATGCAAATCCAGTATAGTTTGATCCAAATCTTTTTTATATTAAACAACTGTGCATACGGATTATGTGTATCGAGCATTGTTTGCAATGTAACCATTATTTCTTTGCAACAGTTTTTATTAGCTTCATTCACTACACGATGTTGTAATGCAGTATCAAAATCTACAACGAAAAGGCTAGCGTAAGATGGTGCAACGCCTGCAGGAGGTTGTAAACTTCATACCATATGATACACCTGGTCATGTAATTTAAAACAAAATGGACCCCTGCCAGGAATGTCAACCGATTTGTTGTGAATTGAAGCAAATGCCAGAGCACTGTTAAATTTCCTAATATTTTATAGGTAATTCTTAGTGATGTTATCATTGCGCTCTATGAGGTTTTGAAGTTCTTCACAAACTTTAATGGGTTCTAGCTTAACCTTTCCCTTGTGACAACACATGGTAGCTGAATGATCACTGAACTCCTCTGCAAACAACCTTGCAGCGCAATAAACGCACTTTTTATCCATTTCACCAACATTATGTGTTTGCACATCATTGTCTTTAAGGAAAAGGCGGGCAGTGCAATATTTTTTTGGAAGTATATATAGTATTCTTCTTGTAATGATATTTTGATGGAGATGAAGTAAATAAAGTGATGACACAAAGTTGTTTACTTGCACTAATTGTTGTTGGTGAGTATTGATTGTGTCTTGTCTGCGTTGGCGCTGAGCTTCTCTATGTTGCTGAAGTCGAAGTTGTCTTTGTTCGTCACTTTGGAAATTTCTTCTTCTGCGTTCTGTGATGCGTTCCAGTGGTCTGGAACGTCTTCCGAGAGGTCTCCCATTCGGTCTGCCCGGCATTATGAAAACAAAGATCACAAATTCGTTTACAAATAGATAATTGTAAAAACACAGCGACAATAAAATTTAGACAGATTGCCACCAGATAGCGACATTTGTTTTTTATAAAAGTTTTTTTTTAAATGAAATTTTTAAAATGTAATTTTTCAATGAAAACATTAATTTTATGTATTATCTTAGTTTTCGTCATTAGAGAAAAAAATAATTTTGAAACTGGCAAAAATATAGCAAAAATAAAATTTAATTTTTTAGTTAAAATTGCCACCAGATGGCGACATCTATTTTTTTAAAATGATTTTAATATTTCTAACGTCATTAGAGAGAAAAAAAATTTACAACTGGCATATCAAACATTAATTTAGATACAGTATTAAGGGAGATATTTAATACCCACAAAAAAACACCTTTGAGAAATAATATATAGAGATTATACATGACAGAGGCGCCGCGTGGTAGAGAGCAATTTACATTCCCAGACCAACAGTTTTGGTTCTGTGTTTTTGTGATGCCTTTACCTCGAGTGAGTGCTACTAGCTCCGTTTGTGAAGAAAAGCGTTTGTGCTGTCTGGCAAGTACTACATCCTGTAATTATTTAAAGGAAGTTCTGTGACAACAGTGTTGTTTAGTGCTTAGTGCCAAAATTTGACTTTTCTTCCTGGAGTGTTGTTAAAAAAGGAAGAAACGTTCCATAATATTGGTGTCTCTTTGTGTGATTCAAGAAAAATTACTTGGTGCCTTGGATGTTAGTGTGGTAATAGGGCAGTATCCTGATTGAGCTGCCGCGACAGTGATTTTTGGTGGTGTGTGTTACATGTTATGTGTGGTGTTGTAGTGATTCTAGTGTGTGCCATCATTATGGAAAACGACATGAATCAAGTAGCTGGGCTGACTCAAGCCATCAGAGATTTACAAGTTGCCCCGATAAGACGTGTCGTGGATAACATCCAGTTTCCAACCTTCGTGGGAGGTCCCGAGAGGATCCGGAGTAGTTCATAAAACATTTTGTAACAGTAGCTAGATGTAAACAAATAATCCAGCAGCATTATATGCAGATAATACCAGCGTATCTAACCGGACCAGCGGCTTTATAGTATGCAGACTTTGCGGCCGCCAACCCTCTCATCCTCTGGGACTTCTTTCTTCAGAAGTTTTTGGAAGTGTATGGAGGGGTCAGACACAACTGAACAAGAGGACAGCGCTTCAACGCATCAAGCTGCGGGGACAGGATATTGCGGAGTACGTGATAAAATTCCGCCAACTTGCAGGAGGGTTAACAGATTCATCACAAACGGACAAGATTCCTGCAAGGTCTTCTGCATCGCATGGCAGCCCAAATAAAACTAAAAGAACCAGCAACGTTACAGGATTGCATCATGTATACCGAAAAATGGTTTTGTGCCCATGCAGGTGGTGAAGTAATACCTGAGGAACCTATGCAAGTAGAGGCTATTTCCAGACCCACAGGGGCTAGGTGGAGAACGCAACGAGATAACCAGAAATGCTTCCGGTGCGGACGCCCCGGACAATTAAGACGAGACTGTAAACAGAAAAAGACGGATGCGGAACCAGCTAAGAAGGCGACGGCACAAATAAACCTTGTATACAAAAGCATCGCTAACGAAATGTGCGTGTTAGCTGTCGAGATCAATGGGGTAAAGTGCAAAGCACTTGTCGACACCAGCACCCTAGATAACTACATGGATACGGAGTTATGCACCAAATTGAACCTACACACTACGGAGCTCAATCCACAGCGTTTCATAATGTTTTCTAGTGGCCAGCCTATGCCAATCACCCACATGACATTGAGAGTAACGGACAAAGGCAGACGATACCAAGATCGTGTAAACCTTGACAATGTGTGTATACAAAAATACGATCTCATACTAGGCTGGCATTGGACTGACCAAGCAAAGCTAGAGATGGATTGCAAACGTAGGAGATGTGCTGTGCAAATTAACAGGAAAAAGCATTGGTTGATCACCGTGGAATCAACAGAACGAGGAGGACTTCTTATCTGAAAGAGAACTGTGCAGTACGATTCGGCAGGAACAGTCTAGTCCCGTGATCGCCATCTGTGCCAAATGCAAGCCCGTCATGGAAATCGCCTTCATACACCCTGAGTGCCAAGCTGTCGTTAGCGAATTTGCGAATATCTTTAAAGAAGAGTTGCCCTCAGGTTTACCGCCCGAACGAGCAACGCAGCACGAAGTGGAATTGGAGCAAAATTACACTCCCTTCAACTCGCCGTTATATCCATGTCCAGAGTTGAAGAGGAGGAGTTACACCGTACATTGAAAGAACTGGTAAGTAAAGGACTTATGCAACCCTCTACGTCTTCATTTGCGTCGCTGGTGTTGTTTTTTGGTAAGAAGGATGGGAAACTTAGATGTGTATTGATTTTCGAAAAATCAATAAAATGACGAAGGATAATTTTTACCCGGTGCCTAGAACCGACTCGTTGTTACAGAGATTGGAAAAGGGCAAAGTCTTCGCTAAACTGGACATCCTACAGGCCTATCATCAAATCAGAATGCACCCATCCGACATCCCATTGACCACATTCAAAACTCGATTTGGGCTTTTTGAATATTTGGTAATGCCATTCGGGCTTAAAGGCGCCGCAGCGACCTTCGCAAAACCCATATATTGTATGGGCTTAAAAACTGTGGGGTGATAGCCTATTTCGTTGACATTTTTGTTTACATGCAAACACTGCCAGAACTTAATACTCGATTGCGGAAAGTGCTACAAAAACTCCGTGATAGTGCTTTTTATCTAAAACCATCGAAGTGTCACACTGGGCTACAAGAGATCGATTACTTGGGTTTTGGACTAATCTGTGAGGGCCAAGCCTGGAAAAAAAAACTGACACGGGCCGTCATTCAGTGGCCGATTCCCAATAATATACACCAGTTACGATCATTCCTGGTCACAGCCCAGTTTTATAGGCAGTTTTTCATAAAGTACGCCGATATTATAGGCCCACTAAAGGGGTCCTCGACAGCAGAAGGCCTTTAAAACATTGAAAAAAGGATTTGTAAGCTCTCCTATATTGAAAATATTCGATCCCACTAAAGACTTACATATGTTATGTGATGTGTCGGAGGAGGCCATTGGCGCCGTTGCAACGCAATCGTATGGTGGAAAATTGTTCCCGGTGGCATACGAGTCCCGGCGGTTTCGGAAAGAAGAAACGCACCACCCATCTATGCCAAAGAGATGTTGGCAGTAGCCCATGCGGCAAGGCTCTGGCGCCATTACATGGAACAAGTAACCACGGTCATCTATACCGATAACCAGGCAGTCTCTAAGCTATTGACCCAGCTCAAGCTGTCGAGACTCCAGGCGCAAGTACTCCAGTATGTTATGGATTATAACATCCTGCTCAGATACATCATACTGGCTGATTGTCTGTCCAGGTCATTCTACTTGCCGCTGACCATCGACAACATCAGCAGATCGCAAGAGTTTCTGTGGTTGCAGACGGTGAGTGTGTCATCCATAACTTCCGCACTTGTGTCTTCCACCAAACGAATCGGAAGATGTTCGGCGAAACCTCAAACTTCAACAAATGCGGCAGGAGCGGGCCAATCAGGGACGAGAGAGGGAGTTTCATCATGGAAAACGAAGACACGTCGATGATGCAGGGAGAAGGATTGAGACAAGCATCGTGAACGGATCGTGGAGAATCTCGACGGGAAACCTGGAGCGAAACCAGCCAAGGATATCCCCGCTAGCAATTGAGGGACGAGTGGAGGAGGCCAAGTAGCCAGTAAAGGAAAAAGGAGTTATCCGGATGGCGATAGCGAGCGATGGCGAGCGATGAGCCGAGCACCGCGACCGACGGCCTGACCCTCGCTACGATGATGCGAGCGGCGACAGAATTCGTTTCACCGAATGGAAACGGAACGGAGGCAGCGAGCTATGAACACTCATCACGCTGGCTATCCACATTAGCAGTACAACGAACTTCAACGCTGGTAAGCTCTCAATTCTTAATAGGAAATAAGTTGCATAGGGCGAGAGAATGTTTCCTGGAGTTATGGTGTTGGGAGCTAAAAGTGAACTCAGTCATCCAAGGGCTATGGCCTCTTAGCCTACTGGCGTATATCGAGCAATCTATGAGATTTGTATATGCTAGTTGCCCAGATGTGTAATGTCTGTGTCATTTCCCGTTTGGTGGAAGTTTTATTCCCGAAAATTTTGAGCAACAACTACAGCGACGTCAGTAAAGAGATTTAATTCTAGTGAAGGGTCACAATTTTAATGTTTCTTTATGCTTTCTTGGTGCTTTTTCCCATTGAATTCAGAGCGTATCGTTTAAAGTGTTACACGCCGGAAGAATTCAAGGAAAGGGAAAGAAGGCCGAAAGCTCACAAGGAAATAATTTCCTAATGTGTTAGTTTCTTCGTTGTTCTGTGTTGTGTGCTAGTGCGATGCCTGTGATCGGAAGGAAAAAAAAAGCGCTAAGTTATGGTTTGCATTAGTGATACATTTCGCTGCTGTATCTTTGGATATATTTATATTTATTAATTAAGGTGTCTGATACATGCCAAAAAGATTTATGGGTTTGCCATTAAATTTGTTATTTATGAATTCTAGTTTTAAACTGAACATTCGTGCGGAACTGATCCCAAGAAAATTCGGCAATGCTTGTAATTTTATGTACCGTTTATGACTATAAAACTGCATCGATCATTATCTAGTCCGAGTTCATTAAGATGTCATTTAATATACCATCTTTGTGTTTGCCACCTCTTATTAAACAACATATTAGGCTTCCCAGAAAAACAAAACACAAGGAACTTTAGTCCCTATTATGGCCTCAAACACGTGTCGATTGTTCAATGCCTTATCGAGTCGAAAAAACCTTGTAATGAACCATTACGCGAGGGTTTGAGTACTTGAATTTATTTCATGAATGTTATGCAATATTTGTTATTAATTTTACGTGAACTTTTTTGTGTGATCAGTGGACAATACTTCTAGTAGTAACAGAATTTCTGATGACTAATTTTTTACCTGTTTTAATCCACCGTCAATTACTAGAACCCAGATATGTAGTGTCACTAGTAATTGACATACCTGTCAGTTATTGATAATTTCTGTGTTTAAAAAAAACGACCACAAAATATACTAATGTGGTTTAGAATGTAGGGTAATAATAAGGAAACATGATGGTTTTAAGTGTAACTTCTGAATTTCCAGTATTTAACCTAACTGTGTCAATTTTAGGAACTTGACTGTCAATTTCTAGATCACCCAGTCTGACATAAATCTTCTACGCCCTATTCGCCGATTCTTTTTGTTGGTCCTGAATCTTGTCACAAAGACGATCAACAGATAGCCCAGGACAAGTTATCTTCCAAGAAAAAAACTACTATTCTGTTTACTATGATAAGACGTAGCATAGGATGAATTGGATGAATTTTGCAAAGTTGGAGAACAGTTGTCAAAAATCAAGTTTTTCTATATGAACAAATTGTTGGCCAAGATCTGATGATACTGCACTACTGGAAAACACCTTCATTTTTTATGGTCTTTGCACTTTACATGGGAATAGACTGATTTTATATATTATTTCAAAGAGGAAAAAAGATAAATGATCAATATGAATAACTTAAGTTTTAAAAAGCACAATTTTAGTTATGTTAAATACATTACACATTCTTAAAAATGCTTGATTTCTTCAGCTATTTTTGAATGTTATCAGTTTTTTTTTTATAAATATATAATAAAAATGTGTAATTAAAGTATTGTCAATTACTGGTGAAACTGCCTGTCAACTTCTGGTGCATTAACTGTCAACTACTGGCGATTCATGCATTAGTTAGGAAAAAATTTAATAGCTTTATAGCTTTTAAAGATATAATAATTGTATAGAGATTGGTGCATTCTGCATTCTATTTATAATTTAATAGTATAATTAGAAAAGTTTCAAAATACAATTTGTATTAAGTACACAATTTTGTCTTAAACAGTCAATTACTGGTACATCTACCCTAATTGATGTGCGTATATTATTAACCAAATGTGTCAAGAACTATCAGACTGACTTTCTCTTTAGTGCCACAAAGTTGCGAATGTGAACTCTTGTGTTTTTCCCAATTTGTTATTATACGAGGGGAGATCAAAAAGTAAGTTGCATTAACTCGCCACAGGATCGCGCTGTGTGTCGCAATCTTGCACAAAGCGGAGAAAGGGACATTAACTGCGTAGACGTCGGATAGTACGGTTGCTGTGGTTTCCCATCGTGTTTTGTGTGACGAGCAGGCTAAAAGCGATGGCTCGTCAACTGGATGTCCACTCCAAACTTAAGGTGCGAGCAGCAATCCAATTTCTATAGGCCAAACGGGTGAATTGCACGGACATTCATCATGAAATCACTGCACGATAACGCAACACCTCACAAGGCCCGCCATTGATTCAAATCACAACTGCTGCAGCGATTCAAGTGAGAGGTTTGGCAACATCCTCCATACAGTCCCGACTTAGCGCCATGCGACTTTCATCTTTTCGGTAAGCTCAAAATGGAACTCGGTGGACAACGATTTCGAAACGATGAGGAGGTGAAAGCAGCTGTCACCATGTGGTTACAAAACGCTAGAGAAGATTTCTATGCATCCGGAATCGAAAACTTGGTTGATCGTTCGGAAAAATGTTTAGGGTTTCTTGGGGACTATGTGGAAAAGTGAACCTACATTGTATGCTGCTATAGCCGTGTTGCTTTTGTATACGTGTAATAAATGGCCATACCATGGAAGTGCAACTTACTTTTTGATCTCCCCTCGTAATTAACATTAAGATTTGGACTATCTATTATTGGTTGCAATGTCTCATTCCTGGAAAGTTGATTGTAAGGAATTACCTTGATGCAATTATAGGAGTAATTGTTTTGCGTTCGTTGATATCCCTGTAAGATAAGTGCAAAAGTTAGTTATTTGAGCATATATTATATTGCTTTTGCTTTTTGTCTGGAGTAGTTTTGCTTATAATTTATGAAACATAGAGTTAAGTGAACTTAACTCAGAGGTTGTGTGAGCCTGTCACCAAGTTTGGCGACAAATTCTTGGGCCAAAACTCCCGATCGTTTAAGACAATCGGGGAGCAAGTTTGGCTTTGGAGTGGCGCCATCTATGGACAAAAATGTCCATAGATCAGATTCCATTTCTCTCCAGAGCGCAGAGCAAAAGCGCTCTAAGATTAAAAAGCGGAAGCGTGGTGCAAGAGGGCGGAAGCATGATAGATTCGAGCGGGAAAATGAAAATCGAGGAGAGAGCTGTAAAAACCGAGTGACATGGACGCAAGGAAATCGCTCCCATTCTAAGAGAAACAGACAGCGTGTGTTCAGTCGGAAACGAAGCAATTTCGTAGTTCTTCGGACTGCACATGAAAAGTTTTTGTAGCCGAATTCGTCGAGAGACGAACGTTATCGAGGAGACTCGAGCCCGCATCAAGTATTCAGCAGTAACGTATTTGTGTCTAAATTAACTGTGTTGATTCGCCCCATGCTTTTAGCGTCCGACCACGTTGGTGAGGAGCAACCCACGTCTTCATTGAATGAAGAATTCACCCGAAAGTCTACGATAGGAGAAAGAATAAGGCCCATTGAAACAGCGGTTCGTCCCGCCAGCGAGGAGTCCACATTTAGCCTTATCGTCGCAGCACCAGCAGCCGTGAGCGTCACCCGAACGTTGGTCGTCGCAGCAGGAGTGGAAGTCCACGAGTGGCATCAGCTACGGAACTTGGATAAGGAGCTCGTGCCAGCAGGATTGAGTGCCTGGATCACGCCTTGGACCCGGGAAGCCTTCTGGCAACGAGGATTGGGTGCCTTTGTACCCTTCACAAGGTGGGTGCCGTTTCCTAGACCATTAAGAAAAAAAAAGCTCGTTGTCTGGTTTAAAAGAAGCTCTCCCATAGGTTTTCAAATTAGCACCGCTCGAGCGCGTTGTGTTTAAACTTAGCATTGTTGAGTGCGAGAGGGGATGGGGAAAGTTTGAAGTTCGTCTTGCGAACGTAAAAATTATGCATTCCTCGCTACAATGCCTTCTAGCATCGCGTTCGAACGTATGTTTTATTTTTATGTGAAAGCGTTTTGCGTGCAATGCAGGCTATAATTGGTTCTCTTTGTTCTGTCCCTAGCTATTTAACTGCAACTAGAAACGCTTAGTCGTCGCCGTTTTCTTACGGTGCAGCGGAGACAGAGTTCACATATTGTTTGCATCCTGAGAACCCCAGGCCCCATTTCAAGCGTCCGGAGTTTCTATCCAGCCACGCGTCTCTGTGTCTTCCGCTGTGGACTCAAGGTTTCAACGCTCAACTGTCTGAAACATTTTTATTTGGCTTAAGCCCTTTATAGTCCTGTAGGGACTTTCTTAGTGATTCATTGGAATCCGGCTGTTGTCAGCCGCTCTCGTTGAAGGGAAAAAAATTTTGTATTAAGAAAGACGCATTTCGCTTTCTTATTCCGGGCACGTTTTCAGTTTCCTCTGACGGGGGCGAGAGCCTTATTGACTGTTAGTATGCACATATGCACCTCTACAAATACGTGCCTATATATTTATTTGTTTGTGAATCTGGGGTTTATCCTGCAGATGGGCTTTAACCTTTTACGGTCGTTTTGGTCGAAGCAGATTCCCGCACGATCGGTAGCCCTGATATTGGTGAGATAGATATCATTA
>JAHWFO010075487.1:742656-788901 GCA_023313115.1 Rhysida immarginata | reverse complement strand
AACAACCCCCAACGAAATTTTAGCTGTTATATATAAATTTTCAAAATCTAAAACTACAGATATTTATGGTCTTCGCCAGGATGTGATTATCAGTATTGCTCCCTATATTTCTTATCCCCTTTGTACTCTTTTTAATATGTCTCTCTGTGAAGGACAATTCCCTAAAAATTAAAATATGCAAAAGTCATTCCAATTTTCAAGAAAGGAGATTCCAATGATTTCAACAAATATAGACCCAATTCTATTCTACCTTTTTTTTCTTTATTCGCTTAAGTCATTTCATATTTTCCCATGATTTCACTTCCCCTGCACAACACTGTTTTTGCCAAAAGAACAACATCTATGAAATATCGGAATATATTAATATACAAATGGTTCAAAAGAAAATGATTTTAACCTTATTTCTTGATTTCAAAAAAGCATTTGATATGGTTCCCCATACATTATTATTAAACAAATTAAAATTATTGTATGGTATTAGGGGGCTGCGATTGAATTGGATAGCTTCCTTTCTTTTAGATAGGCATTATTCTCTTTGTCTCAATTCAACTCTTTCACCAAAATTAATCAGTAACCAGGGAGTACCACAAGGCTCTATTCTATCGCCACTATTGTTCTCACTCTTTATTAATGATATTTCCAATATTGCTGGCAATGCACAATGCATATTATTTGCTGATGACACTACATTTATAGTCTCAGCTGATTCCGAAGAAGAACTTGAAAATGTATTAAACTTTTTACTAAGTAAAATCTATAACTGGTCATTATTAAATCAACTTCCACTAAACCTAAACAAATCTTACTACAAGATCTTTCATCAACTCAATAAATTAATTAATTATAATAAAATTAAGCCTTTTGTCTCTTCCTATAAATATTTAGGAATTTATTTTACCCCTGATTTATCATGGAGCCTTCATATAAAACATTTAGCTACTAAACTATCCCATTCTTTAAGCATTTTTTATAGAGTCAGTCATCTTCCACATAATATTTTACTAAATTTATACTTTACCTTAATTATGCTTTGGAATATGTTTATGGGGATCGACCACACAGGAAAATAAAAACCTTATAATTAAACTTCAAAAACGTTTTTTACGTATATTGTTAAATAGGCTCGCTTTCTCTTCCATCAGTTCAGAATTTAAAAACTTTAAACTTTTATTATTTTATCACTATCCTGTTCATAAAACACGGTCTATAGAAGTAAAGACTATCTAATGACTATGATAAAAACCATACGAATAACAATATCTCCTCATTTTTATTATCACACATTGTTTTATTATGTCTTCACTTATATTGTTTTAACTGAAATTTCATTCAGAAATTTTACAAACTGAAGATAGGATAAAAATCCCCCAAACTTTTTTTATAATTCATTCCAATTTTGTTATCAACGTACTACTGACCATCAGATTTTCATCTGACTATCATCTAGATTTTCTTCTCCTGTTTACTGTGTCTCTTTCTGTGTTTTCGTGTAAAATTTTTTCACAAGACCTTCTTTTCATCTGTGTTCCGTCTTCTTCAGTATTTGTATTTCTCCACATTGGGTTACTTTTTTTAACTGTTTTTATTTAATTTATTTCTAATTCTTTGAATTAAAATGGAGTTATCATTTTTTTAATTAATCATACATTATTCAACTCCTACTCGTATATAATTCTATAATACTATTTTGGGGGGAGCCGGGTTTAGCCGAGTTTAGCCAAAGCTGACGCAATCTAAACTTTTAGCGGCCGATTGCAAAAACGTCAGTTAAAACCCATTGTTTCTTTCTTAGATTTTAATAATATTGAAGAAGATATTGATTTATAAAATCAACAGCAAAATTCAACAGATAATTGATACGTTGTTCTATGTGTAGATCTATTGAGAAAACGAATGAAAAGAAATAGTTTTATACATATATAATATTAATTTATCGCTTGTTCTTGTTTCGTCCAAGTAATAATATCCATAATAATATTTATATCATTCACATACACTGAATGACCTCTTATGGAAAATGGATTGGCATCGCAGTGACACCCGAACAACGTAACAGGCCGAAGCGGTGTATAAAAGGAATGTATTGGATCACAAGTTGCAGTCAGCAGCAGACATGGGCTGAATATGGTTAAATCCAAGGATTTGACCGACTATGAACGAGGCTTGATCGATGGAGCTCGATGGGCACATTGAGCATTTCGCAAATTGCAAACTTCCTTGGGTTTTCCCATGCAACTGTGTCAAGGGTATTCCGTGAATGGCAGTTATGCCAAAAAACAACCTCCAACAAACACAACTCCAGACGAAACAGGGCCGTGGATGAACGAGACCAATGGCGACTAGGACGAATCATCCACAGCAACAGGATGAGGACAGCCCAACAAATTGCAGCGCAGTTCAATGAGGGAGCATCCCAACCCACTTTGGAGCACACAATGCGGGGCACCTTGCACCGAGCTGGGTTTAACAACAGGCAGCCAGTACGGGTACCGTCGCTGTCACCACAAAATAGAAAAGCGCGCCTGCTATGGGCACTGTATACTGGATGAGTGGAAGAAGGTGGCCTGGTCTGACGAATCATGTGGACGGCAGACTGCGCATCTGGTGCAGACAGCATGAGGCCATGAACCCATCCTTTCAGCAGACAACTGTACAGGTGGGTAGAGGAGGAGAGCTGGTCTGGGGTGCTCTTGGGCCACACTGGGTCCTCTGATATCCATAGACACATCCCTGAATGCGACACACAACCTTAATATTGTTGCCGATCAGGTACACCCGTTCATGATGACTGTGTTCCCTGGTGGTGACGGGCAGTTTCAGCAGGACAATATGTTCGTCATACCATCACGAATCAGTCATATTTGACATGAGCATTTTCTGTGTCCCGCAAAATATCAAGGCAGTACTCAATCGCCCTCCAAGGGGTATTGAGCATCTACTGGGTGATGAGTGATATGGCTTAGACGATTCTGCTATAAATGTTATCGTTTATATACTCCCACAGGAAAATATCGATGGGAGCTTTGTGAATGTGGTGGCCAAGAGATCGCACCAAAACATGAAGTCCCCAATGAACTCATACCAAAACATTAAGTCCTCCTGTCACCGTGCTCGAATGGTCTTGGACTGGTACTAGTAACATGAAGTGGACTTCCACCTGCTTCAGTGGCTAGCTCGGTCGCCCGATCGAGCATTTAAGGGATGAAGTGGAGACAACCATTCGACGCCTTCCCACACTACCATCCAACCTGCACTAATTACGGGACACTGTGGTTCAGCCTGGGCTGCTATCCCTCTGCAACGGTTTCAACACCTTGCCGCGAAAGGAGGCGCAACAAGCTATTAGTGGGGTGTCTCTAATAAATCGTTCGTTTAGTGTATATATTACTTAGAATCTATTACAATCGCCAGAGAAAGTTTAAATTCGGGCGTGTGGTCTTAAGCGCACACCTGTTTTTTTCCTTCAATATTTTTTGCATGGCAGTGTTCGTTTTTGATGATAAGCATTTAGGCAAGTTGAGTGCTAAATCTTTCAAACTAACATTTAATATTGACTTTTTCTTTGCGCAAACCCAGACCACGCCTGTCGTCATTAAGGAATCACAGCTATTATGAGACGAGTGCACACCGACCGACAAAGCCAAATCCTATTTATCCGCAATAGCCTTCGTGTTTTTGTCTTGTTCATATTATAATAATTGTGAATTATTATAATTCTCTCTGAAAGTTGCTTTATTGTGAATTATTCTCTTAGATTTGTTTTCAATAAAAAAGGAAACTTTTATTTGTCAATTATAAATAAAACTGAATAATTTTATTAGTTCTGAAAGAATTAAAATTCCTCTTCTAATCTCAAATATACCTTCCATGGCCTTATGCATGGATTCTGAACATGGCTAACCCACTGGTAACTCTATTCCTAACCTTAATTTTCGGAATAAATGGAGGTAGTGTTTTGGCGATTTAATTTTTTACAGCAGTTATAGCCATACCATCACGAATCAGTCTTACTCGATTTGAGCACTTTTTGTGTCCCGCAAAATATCAAGGCAGTACTCAATCTCTCTCCAAGGGGTATTGAGCATGTCCTGGGTGATGGGTGATATGGCTTACACGATTCTGCTCTAAATGTTATCGTTAATATATTCCCACATAAAAATATCGATGGGAGTTATTTGAATGTGGTGGCCTAGAGATCACACCAAAACATGAAGTCCCCAATGGGGTGGAGCTCTGTCCTGTTGGAAAAACACTCTTGGCAGATGTTCTTTCATCATGATTGTAATGCACAATTTTCTAGCTTATCCTGGTAATTAGTACTGCTCAATGTTTGCTCAACGAAGAAGAACAGGTCTCCATTCGCGATAGTGCGCACCACACGTTCAATTTCTTTCTGTCCCGCTTATGTTCGCGTATAAAAATGCGGATTTTACGATCCCCATATCTTGTAATTGTGTCTATTAACTTAATTATTTTAATAGAAATTAATTTTTCTTTTTTTAGTTAAGTTTTGGAACGATAGAGGGGTAGTAACCATTGATCTTTGCTGAGTATTTAATTATTTCAATTCTTTCAAAATGCCTAGAATGAAGACTATGAAATTATTATATACTTAGCAAAGACCAACAGTTATCAGCTCTTCATTATTCCCAAATTAATCCTAAAAAGAAAATAAATAATATTACCAGAAAAGCATTATAGCTTCATGTCTCAAACTGCTTGCACATCTGCTGCAGACGCTGGATTTGGCGCGTTTAGAGCGTGCATGTTTGTCATCAGCTGAAGAATCTTTAATAGCTTCCATACAGAGGAGCGCTTGAACATGCATCGATTATGTTAGCAGCTGTACCTTTAGGAACGACCGGGAGAATCTGTCGGAAGTCTCCTACCCTTTGAATGGATCATTGTTCTCAGTTTCATTCCGGAGAGTCTTGTCGAGTGCCTCCAAACCAAATTTTTGCATCATCGAGGCTTCTTCCCATACGATAAGACTTGTAAGACAAATTAGCTGTTCTCGTTATAAACAAGTGATATGTTACACGTGGACTTGCTATGTAACTTCAGATACAAATTAAACATCAGTTGCAGTGCAGAAGTACCACTGGTTGCAACTGAAATGACTATCATGCCTTCATGTCTAACAGCTGCCAAAATCTTCTCCAATAGGAACGACTTTCCGGTTCCTCCTGGCCCATCCAAAAAGTTAAGATTCCTTCGCAGCATATCCCTTGAATTGCACATATTATAGTGCGGAAAACGTTGGCTTGATCAGAATTCAGCAGCACCGATTCTTCACAGAGCTCGCAAAGGAGTTGTCGGTCATAGAACTGCACAATTGTGTCAAAGTAGGAAAGCATGAAACATATTTCGCGTTGCCGAGCAAATGACGAGCAGCGTTTTGATGAGGACCCTCCTGTCGGACGCGTCGCTTTCAAATACTCTGTGAAAGTCTACGGACAGTGCATCGACACAGTCATCCCAGATCTTATTTGAGTTGGTTGGATTGCAGCACGCCAAAATGATAGCAAAGAGATGACGAAGCTGGTGTGGCTTCTTGAATGTGACAGCCTCCTGCATGCAACGATGCCACTCGGGAGTCCTCCTCCAACAGCTCATGTACTCTTGCAGCCACTTGAAACGTTTCGTACACTATTCCGTCCACTGTTCGTAGATTTTGGAACAATTTGGCCCTTTTACAAAGCACAATAGTTGGCCCTTTTACAAAGCACAAGAACAATTTGGCCCTTTTGATCTGGTTTGGGTTGAAGGCAACATAGTTTATATCTCGAAGGTGCACAGTCATCTCTGGAACGCTGTGTGTGACTTTCATGGAGGTCAATCTTGAAAAGGCACCAGCAGGCTTCAGGAGCGGACATGTATCGACCACTCAGAAACTGGTCGATCTCATCAATAACGACATCGTAACTCCGCAGGATCACCTGTCTCTTGCTTTTGCTCAATTTCAGTCTATGCTCCCGAAATCTCGACACTGCAGACTGTCGTCTGTTGAGCCTTTTCCGACGTTCATCTCTGCTTTCTTCCTCGTCATCATCATGTGTTGCATATCCGGCAATAATTTCATCCAGACACTCTAACTGACATTTCTGACCCATTTGGGCGTGTGTGCTCTAATTGTTTCATGAGAAGGAATGGAAACAACAGATTGGATGCAAATTGAGTATATTTACTATGGCATATATTTACTAGTTACTCGAATGGTGAATCCTCAATGCTGTGATTGAGCCGCATATGATTGGGATGTGCGCAAAGCTGTGCAAATTGGAACGTGAGAGGCAGCAACCTGTCTGTCACGTGCTGTTTAAGACTTAAAGACAATTTAAGCCTAACAGCCTAACACTAAATACAGTTGCAAAATCAATTCACAGGCACAGCCGTGTCAGGGAGAAAATAAAGGGAGGAGTATAATTTCACTTAAGATATCAAATTTAATATACTGTGCAAAATTGTATTACATACAATGCCAATTGTCATTAAATTATTATTCATATAATTATTAAAGGTCTTAATATAAAGTTCCAATGGTATTCCTTTTTTTTTTTTTTTACAAACAATTGAGTTGCTTGCAGGTAGTTCTATGTGGTCATCCACTGGTCAAAGAATGGGCAATTTAGCATGAATTGTGAGCGTCCAACACTGAATATGTGATTTGCTGAATTGTCGAAATAGCCACCATCAAACTTGTAAATGGCGACCTAAAAAGGTTTGTCGATGAGAGGGGCCGACCTAGGGCATGAGATAACACAAAAGATTAATGCAATGTTCACCCCAACCCATTTCCTATGCTAATCACCAACTATCCTTCAAACTTAATCACTAATCTTATCTTAATTAATTGCCTACCCCACGCTGGAGCTTCCCAAGCCAAGCACGGCTCACCACTCAAGATCTCTTTAAGCGACAGCGCACTTGCAGAAACTGGAAGGTCCACGGTGGCCAGAGAATTTCCCTCTCGGAAATAAATAGCGGAATAAGGATAAACACTAAATGTCTCGGATGGCTTGCAAATTTCGGTTGAATGCAGCTCCTCGGAACACCTTCTATCCTTGGGTTCGCAATGGTGCTCGAAGTCGCTCCTTGGAACACCTCCTCTCCTTGGGTTCGCAATGGTGCTTGAAGTCGCTCCTCTGAACACCTCCTCTCCTTGGGTTCGCAATTGTGCTCGAAATCGCTCCTCGGTTCGTCAGACGCAATACCACTCGTGGAAGGAGAAATAATTGTGCTTTCTTCCTCGCATGAGCTGATGCTTACAGCATCCAATTTGATATCATCGCTGTCAGTCGGATTCGCCGCGTGCTTATCGGCACATTGTTTCTCCACTGATACGCTGTCATCAGTCACACTCAAACGTAAGTTAGCTTGCTCTACTGTCAAGCAATCACCATCAATTAAGTTTTTTCCTAAGTCTCTGTTCGGGGCACCTTTATGAAACTCGGCGGTAACAGTTCTGACACGCTTCAGGTGAGCACTCTGCGCCCTATCATTACTATAACATCTATTCCCGTCTGTGAAATTGGTCCGGCAATATGTCCTATGAACTATTGGCGGCCTACCAGCTTTTACGTTTCGTTGCGTCATCGAATTCCGCTGCTTAGAACTTTTTCGGACGGCATCCAAGGAATCATGGCCGTCCCTTCTTTGCATGGCCGTCTCTCATTAAACTCCTCGCTCTATTCCACCCACTCCTTCTCCTAACCTTCTTCCGACTGTCCCGTTTTCTTTCCAATCTCAGTCTGTCACTTTTTCCTCTTTCAAAAAAGTTTGTTCTTTTCCTCTTCATTCATTGGGCATTCTCTCCTTCTTCATCACTCCCACTTCTTTACATAATTTGTCTCTCCTCCGGCATCTCCTATTATCTGGAGTAGGCTGGAGCTTGTTCATCTTTATTTTTTTGTTTGCATTTCTCCACCTTTGATTAATATTTTTTTGGCATATCGCCTGATTTCCTTTGAGAAATCTGACGATATGACATAATCCCCCTGGTGAACCCGCAAGAAAATTCCGATTTTTTTGTTTGTGGACTAAGATATCTGGCCTGTCCCCCTATTTCAATACTATTTAAACTTTTATCTCCCCTATCTAATTGCTTTGTGAATTTAGTTATTAACTGCGGGCAATGATGTAAATTCTCTTCAGGTTCCCACGTTGGGATTTTATATCCCACCCATTTGACCAAAAATTTCCTTTTCAGGGCTCTTCCTTTCACGTCCACTAACCTTTCTACCCTATAAACATTCTTAAAGTCCCTATCCCTAATTGGTCCTGGGGGTTTCTTTTTTGACTTTCGCGGGTAATATTTCCTCAGAAACGACATGTGGAACATTTTTGTCTTTACCTTCCATCTAGTCCCAATTTTTAACAACACCGTAACCTCATTGATCACTTTTTTGACTACAAAAGGGCCCACATGTCCCCTCTGCCTTATTGATCTCGATGCCTGCACCATCACTTGATCTCCCACCTTTGTCTTCCATTGTGTATGCCTTTTACAATGGAATATTTTATATTTCTGATTGGCTTTTCGTATCCTACGGCGTGCCTCTCGTACTAAATCTTGAAGCTGTGCTTTAAAAGTACCGAACATTACTTCGGTTTCACCCCCTCTCCCTTGTAGGTCTGACAGGGTAATTTCTCTGCCTAAATCCATTAGAAAGGGAGAGTACCCAGTTGCCTCTGCTATAGTCGAATTCAAAGCGATTTCGGCGTAGGTCAGATACTAGTCCCAAACGTTTCGATCTCTATTAATGTAATTTCTTATAATCTGAATTACCGAATGATTAGTTCGTTCAGATTGGCCATCGGTCTGAGGATAGTAAGCACTTGAGTACCGATGTCCAATCTTTAGCATTTTAAAAATCTATCTCCATACTTTGGATGTAAATCTTACATCCCGATCTGAGATGATCATGGTGGGGAATCCGCGCACTTTGAACACCTGATCAATGAGTAGTATAGCCGTTTCTTCCGCAGTAATTTCGGCGCGACAGTGCAGCAACCTGACTCTTTTTGTAAGCTTATCACTCACAGTTAACAGGGTATCATATCCCCTGGGTGACGCAGGAAAGGGTCCCACAAAATCGATCGTCATTACCTCCCAGCATCCCACAGGTATCGGCAGGGGTTTCAGCTGCCCATACGGCTTTATCCGCAGCGCTTTATTCTGCTGACATTCCTTACATGTTTTTACATATTCAGCAATATCCTTTTTCATTTGCTTCCAAAAACGCCTTCTTGAGACCTTATACCATGTTTTGGTATATCCCAAGTGCCCGCCTCAAGGATTATCATGCGCTTCTGCACTCAATTTCTGGCGCATATTCTTTTGACAAGGGATCACAATTTGCCGGTTTTGGCATATCTTTCTAATTAAAGCTCTTGTTTGACTACAAATTCGCGGGGTGCCCTCTCGAGACTTTTTTTGCATTCTATGTCCTCTTTTGCTGCCTTCTTAACTTTCCCCACCAAAGGTCCTCCTCTGCCTTTTTGCTAGATACCCCTACTGCCTTCAATGCTGTTTCTTTCTGTTTTACTAATTCTTTCTTTTCTTGGCACATCATCTTGGTCTCGTGATCTTCCTCTTTTTCCCAGGCATTCTTTTCCCCATTCCATCGCCTGTTCTATTGAAGCACACTATCGGGATTTTAGGGTTCTTTGTACCTTTAAACTAAAACTATCGTAATAAGCCTGAATTTTTCCCGCCTCTGGCCAGTTTTCCACTGACTCGGCCAGCATTTTATAAGTCTCATTATAGTCTTTTATTTTCTTTAGTCCCTTTTCATTAAAGTGCTGCCTAGCTAACCATTCCTTCAGTTCTTTTCTCATTCTTACTCTACTGTAGGTTTCTTACCACAGCAGCACTTCCTTTCTTTCTCCTTCGAAGAGAGAAAAAAATGATTACGTATTTCTGGTGGCGAGAAAAAAATGATTACGTATTTTTTTTACGTAAAACAAATTGCTTTGTTTAAAATAAAAAAATTTTTTATGCTTTCAAACTTCTTGCTTAGAGTACAGCTAGCATGAAGAACGAACGTGTGGATGCCATCACCAATATAACTCGTTTAATTAATTTATTTTGAAATAAAAATTTTTATAAGAAACTGTAAACCGTTTCATACAGACAGAGAGAGAGAAACAGAAAAAGAAAAGGACAACTAGCAAAACAACAACAACAACAAAAAAAAACGGAGAGCAGTCGACGAACGCGAATGAAAGTTGAAACCGATGTGGGAAAAAAATCATCACTTTTGAAAATGAGGAGGTGCAAGGTTTCAACTTTCAGTGAACTGGTTCCGATTTCGTGAACGCGGTGTGCCATCTACCGACGAGGAAATAAAGCATGAAAACAAAACCAAAGGTGGCGCCATCGCATAAAGAAAATGAGAACTAAACGATGGAAACTACGCGAAACGCGTCACGAATCACGTGACTGGGTGGACGGTTACGTCACGGATCACGTGACCGGATATGATGACAGAAAATGCGGACATGATGTCACAAAATGACAAGCACGTGACCTGATTGCACCGAGTGGGCCGGAAATGGTGCCATCTTGGAGCCGAAATGTGTCGCAAGGAGGTCATAACATACACAACTCGCACACTTCTCTCAAACCATTTCAGTTTCATCCTCATCATTCCCAGGGGGCTAATCGCCTTTCTCCTAGAAGATTTAGGCACTTTCTACTGAAATCTGAGGTAAGCTGACTGTTAGTGTATCTGTTAGCGAGCATTATTCTCTCTCTCGTGCATTGGAATATTTATCATTTCAACAAGTACTACTCATAATAATTGTTTCCCCTTGCTTGTTATAGTATCTGCAGACATTCCTCGTCTACTGAACGCAGAAGCGTCGCTGCTCTCCTGTTTGGAGTTCCTGTATAGCGCCTAATAACGCATTATCCAATTTCTAGCAGATTAATGTCTTCGAGTAGTGCCCAAAGAACCAGATTCAATGGCAAAGAACTTTATTACTAATAAGGTTAAGTTTCTTAGGTTTGCTGGTTGAAAGATTTAAACTCTTATTGTTTAATTGATACAAGCATTCATTGTGTCTGTGATTCGCTGTAAAGATCAATTACAATCACTTAAATACAGTGGGAGAACTCAGCTCTCATTTGAGGCTACGTAATGTATTGTCTCCTATATGAGCACTCAGCTATTAGGGTTATATACGTTAATTAACAATTCAGTATTGTTAATTCTAAAATTCTTATTTGGACGACCCCTATTTAATATATTGCAGTAAGCACTTTCCTAATTGTAATTCCTCGTGTTAAAGGATACAATTATTCCATTTATTTTTTTTTATTTTATTTTACTCAATTATAATTCACAAACAAAAATAATTGTCTACGAAGCTTCACGTTTCTTTATATTTAACTTATTTCCACTGAGGTGCGAATTTTTCTACGTGACAGCTGTGTAGACATATTTTTCCGTGTTGTAAGCATTTGCATGGATTGAACTCGGCCCGTTTGTCTGTTGGCATTTGAGTGTAAGAACACAGAAGTACCTGGCTTAAATTCTCTCTAATGCTCTTTTACTGCTTGCTTGTGGCAGTCAAGCAGTACCAGCACCCATATATTTTTTCGTTTGGTGTTATACTTGCAAAGTAATTTAGACATTTTTTTGTCCATTGGTATTGAATTGATACAGTTAAGGCATTGTTCACCTAGTAACTGTTAGAGTGTAGTTTTACAGCCATTAATGCAAGGTAATTTTTTTCTTGTGCAGCTCGGGTAAGGTCGTAAAAACCCATCCTTGTACATCCAAGATAATTCTTACATATAAGTATTCAGTTGATTTTGGTTGCTTTAGCCAAGTACTTGTGCTAGAGTGCATAAATTATCCCTTTACATTTTTTTGGGCATAAAGAAGAAATTTTCCCGTTTGTTTATTTGTGGCATAAGAACCCATAATTTATTTTTTTGTTTGTTTCTGAGACAGGTTGCATTTATCAGAGGTTTGGCAAAGACACAAGCGTCATTTGTCTTTAAAGCTTTTGCGCTTTGTAGACATATTTTTTTCGTCAACCATGTCAGCTATTTTAATTTTGGCTTGTTTATTCATAGTATGTGGAATACCTCTATTTGCGCATTTATTTGGTGAGGGGTTTATTTCGAGTTGCCTGAAAATCTTTATAATTTTTAACAAAACAACAGTAGCTTACTATCGGGGGTGTAATTAAAAGTAGAATAGTAAGATGGCGCGAAGCGGAAAGAAGATAATATAGAACAGGTTATTTACAATATAAATAGAGAAAAATGGTAAAGAAAATTCCACGGCCTGGACTCGACCCAGGGACCTTCAAGTATATGCCCCAATGCTCTAACTATTAGGCTACCATGGAAATGGAAACATGCCCTATGAGCCCTATGAGCATATGTTAAAGCTTGGCTCCTGGTTCGCAAGTGAGGACTATATTTACTATTAAATGGTGACAGCTTCTATGACTGCGGTAACTTAGTGGTTAGAGCATCGGGGTGTATACTCATAGGTCCCTGGTACGAGTCCAGACCGTGTAATTTTCTTTACTAAGTTTTTCTATTTATTAAGATCTGAGGTAATGGCGTGAAAAAATCCTGCAAAGACCATTTTCCAATTATTATTTACAACATGTTAGCTAAAACGATTTATAATGATCGATGAAGAAAACTCTTGTCCACAAAATAATATTTTATTCTGCATATACATATTTCAAACTCTTTGACTTCATTATTCAATGTCAAGTAAGTATTTGGTAAATAACAAAAACTTATACAGGGAAGGAAGGGACCATCTGTACAATCCAGCTAGACTATCCCCAGTTTGCCAATGGGAAGAGGGGACCTCCTTTTACAATCGAAAGCGCGCACCTAGGAGAAATACTCCAGAGTCCATTAAAAATTATACGAAAATTACAAACAAACAGCAAGGCAAAATCTTACAACCATATAATCAAGAGTAAGAAGTAGAACTGAACCAAACGTTATTATAACAAGAAAAGGAAAAAGAAAATCGTGAACAATTTAAGTAACTGTATCTTCATTCAACACGATGTCGGGACCCTTCCTGGTGATCTTCAACATTTCAAAGGCAAATGTATTAATGTAGAGTCTCCGATGGGGCCTGCGTCTCCATTTAACAAAGTGTCAGCTGCCTTCCTCGCGATTTCCAGCGTCTCAAAGGCGTCCAGTGAATTCCTATTTCTGATATGCCTCAACAACCTACAATCTCCTTACAAGACGTCGTGTCCGGTATCAAGCATGTATTTTGTAACCGCCGACCTCTCTGGACAGTCGAACCTTGCATTGGTGTATGCTTCTTAACTATATTCCTGCAACGGGATTCTTGGTAAACCTTTGGACATTTGCTACAAGCAATTTCGTGTATCCCCGCCAGGGACAAGGTTTCCCAAAAGGTTCCTCAAAACATTCGGGTTTCTGTATGATTTTGCCATATTAGCTTCCTTGAGAATAGGTCATAAGTTAGCCGTCAACATCTTGTTATGAGATCGGTATTCTGAACGTCGCCATATGTTTACTACGGAGTGGTAGTACCTTTGACCAATTTGGCAAACCATCTCCTGCGTACCAAGTCCCTAATTAGTCCTCGTCTGTAGCCATTACTTCTCGCTATGTCATGTATGTGTCTGATCTCGTTGTTGTATCTAGTTCTAGATAACGGTATATTTAATGCTCTGTCCACCAGGAATATGAAGGCCGACAATTTGTGGATCCAACAGTGGTTGGAGTCGTGGTGGATGTAAACAAAAGTGTGAGTGAGGTCCCTTCCTTCCCTATATAAGGTGGTTTCGTTATTTACCAAATATTACTTGGCATTGCATAATGAATTCAAATAGTTCGAAACACGCATATGCAGAATAAAATATTCTTTTGTAGACAAGAGTTTTCTTCATCGGCCATTATGTCGTTATCCACAGTGGTTTCCTGTTTCTCAAAACGGTTTTTCCTAAGTAGAATATCTTCTGCTTCAGTCAATGCTTTAAGTCACTGGCAACGTAATTGCACAATACTAGTGAGCAGCAAATAGTGCCAATTTATATTGTTAAGTGAAAAAGCATTACCTAAATCTATTGCCATGCTGTTAAGTGAAAAAGCACCAGATCGATTAGAACTGGCTATGCGTTATGTTGATGGGGCGCTTAATTCAAATAAAAATGAGGAATAGCCACGTCAAAGTACGCAGGAAGATAAATGAAAAGCAAAGCCTGATAACAGGAGTTGTCAGAAAGTCAACAACTTCTACTATAGCCGCAATTTCCACGTGGAAGAGATAAAAGCAGGGTATATTAAGGATCCCTTCACTAAAACAAGCTTAAAGAATCATTAGACCCCTTATTTTGAGGAGGAGGTACTATTTTACAAGCATGTAGGTAATAAAGTAAAACTACTATTACCACAAATAAAGAAAATTACAGACACAGTTATTAAATTAATTCATAGTGATGCACCTGGGTATATGCAAATCTACAATGAAAGCCTTAGAAGTATATACTTGGTGTGGGTTAGCATCGGATATAACCAAATTCACCAATGGGTGTGAGGAATGCCAGGTAAATAAGGTAGTGCGACAAAAACCCTTTGGTGAATTACAGTCATTAGAGGTTCCTCCATAATGATGGCACACGACAACAATCGATTACATCATGCCATTACATAAAACAAAGAAAGGCTATAATATACACACACTGGACAATGAATTAGAAATCCTCGTTCATTATGGCATTGCAGAACATAAGCGGTTTGGCATGGACTCTACAAGGTGTTGCAATGTAGGTAAAGCAATCACACACCATGCATTCGTCAGAGAGTCCTTCAGGTCCTGCAGAGTAGACGGAAGCAGCTGCCTTCAATGAATGTCTCTTTCCAACATGTCCCAAACATTCTTGATCAGATTCAAATCCGGACTTTACACTGGCCAAGGCAGATGTTGCAACTCGGTGTCATGTTCAGAAAACCACTCCTGAACAATTCTTGCTCGATGGACAGTAGCATTGTCATCCATGAAGAACCCGTTACCATTTCGGTACAAATGCACCATTGCAGGATGGACTGTTGGCCAGCCATATGTTCAAGTAAATCATACTGCATTGAGAACAGTCACAACTCAATTACAATACTATTGCTATCGATTAGCAATTAGAGATGGGTTCAGTTTACTTCATGCTTTCGGTAAATTATTTCAACAATACATTGTTGACAGTTATGTCAAAGAAGAAGGTTCTAGGTTGGCATTCCTTCGAGCTCATCAACAACAACTTAGAGCTGAAAGTTACAAAGGTTTGATGGATTTTCTTAAGTCTGATGCTGAACAAAGAGGAGCGGTTGGTGGAATTCCAGTTGTTCTTCCGTCATCTTATATTGGCAGTCCTGGAAATATGCTTCAAAATTATCAAGATGCGATGACAATTGTTGCCCGTCTAGGAAAGCCTGATCTATTCCTTACAGTTACTTGCAACCCCAAGTGGATTGAATTTACCTCTCAATTGAAACCATATGAAAGAGTTGAACACAGACCTGACTTAGTGTCTAGAGTTTTTCATTTAAAATTGCAAGCGTTATTAGATGATCTTTTAAAAAAACACGTACTAGGCATAGTCATTGGTTATGTTTGTGTAATTGAATTTCAAAAAAGAGGCCTACCCCATGCACACATGCTGCTCATTTTGTCTAATGAAGATAAATTACGTTCAGTTGAAGATGTAGTCTCATTAATTTGTGCAGAAATTCCAGATAAAGAAACAGATCCTCAACTTTTCTCAGTTATTCAGGAATGCATGGTACACGGACCTTGCGGTATGATAAATCCAAATGGTCCATGCTTGCAAGAACAAAATTGTATGAAAAATTATCCAAAAGATTTTCAAGAAGAAAGAAATATAAATGTTAATGATTACCCTATGTATAGACGACGTGATAATGGCGCAACAATGACAGTTCGATCACTTACTGTTGATAATAGGTGGATTGTACCATATTGTAGATTTCTCAGTAAAAATATCGTTCCCATATTAATCTTGAGCATTGTTCTTCAATCAAATTAGATAAATATTTGTATAAATACAAGTATAAAGAACATGATTGAGCAGCTTTACGATTACTTTCAGATTTTGAAGGTCAACAACAAATCATTGTTGACGAAGTGGACATCTATTTGAATTGTCGTTATGTGAGCCAACCAGAGGCTATGTGGCAATTACACGAATGCCGAGTTTCCCACCGTTCTCATTCAATTGAGCGAATTCCTGTTCACTTACTGGAAGAACAAATGGTGTATTTTCTGGCCGGATTCGAAGCAGATGCAAACCGTGATAGAGTTTCAAACTCATGGCATTTTTTAAATTGTACGATGAAAACTGCATCGGGTGAGAGAGGGGGTCTAGGAATTGGCCCATCCCTTACAATCCATCGTCATGGAAAATTCATGTCAAGACATTGCCGGCCGCAATTATCTTTATCACTAAATTCCAGAACATTTTGTGTGGTCAAATGGACGATGGAATATACGAAAAAAAACCAAGTGCTTTGGACGGATCTACACTGTCAATCCAGTCGACATCGAAAGACATTACCTCTGTGTACTACTTCTACACATCAAAGGACCGCAGTCATTTAATGATTTATGTACAGTTGATAGAATTCTGTGCAACTCATTTGAAGAAGCAGCAGAAAAATTACATTTAATCATTAACGGCGCCGAATGGAAAGAATGTTTGCAGGAGGCTGTCAGTCACAAAATGCCAATGCAATTGAGTGGGCTTTTCGCTATCACCTGCATATTCTGTACTCCTGCTGAGTTGTCAGCAAAATTTCAGGACGCACTTTCAGAATATTTTCAGAGACAGCACACGCCATCTGAAGCTTACAACCTCACATTTCAAGAATTGCGAAATATTTAAATCATGGTAGTAATCATCCCGCATCATTGGCGATAGCGATGCTCGACAGAGTGAGGAGCCCCTCAAATACTAATGAATTAAATTATTATACACTTACATAATGTAACTTATGTTTCTATGCCATCAAAATTACCCAATGCATAAGCTAACCAAGTAACACCCAATAAAGAGGGAGGAGACTGGGCTATTACCACCTTCAGCAGACTGTCTTGCGTAGTGGAAACAGCTGCAAACTTAGTGGGTGAATGGTGTCATAAGCCAGTTTAACGTGGTTCTTTTAACAGCACCTATACATGCGAGAGGGAACCACTGAAACCCTCTTGGGTCACATGCATTGACCGCAGTTCGCACTGACTCTCAATTGGTATCCTGCTCGCGGGCCTTGGCGTGAGCCTTTTAGAGTGCTGGTGATAAAGCAAGAACCGTACACCACGGAACAGTCTATGCAGCTCAATGGCTCTTATCAGCCCCACGTGTATTGACTCTAGGAAACATGGACATCCCACTTTATAAGAGCCTAAAAAAAAATTATCGTCCTCTTAATATTAACTAAGGAAAATAGCTACATTAATTCTTCTCATGATATATCCCATTTTGACCAAGTCTACTTAGAGGCTCCCTCACTAGCACTTAAAGCAACACTGTTCTACTGGTCCAGCACAGCTGAGAAAATAGTTCACAGATATAAAAGTCACTACACCACAACATCAATTTCTGTTGATCCTTCTCACGTCGCGTCAAATAAACATAACAAAAGTAGTCACCACACGATGTCTTCAAAACATAAGGCTTTTTACCGTCCATCAACAAGACCAGTGGCCCAGCCGCGGCAACATTCGAATCCCACGTCTCACTCGACGTACATTAGAACGAACACAAGTAAAAAAGAACCACAAAACTAATTAACCCAACTAAAGTTAATATAAAAGCATGATTCCGGAGGATGCTTTACTTAAATATTAATCGGGATTGACATCACGGAACAAACGTGTAAACTAAAATACGCCTATGTGAACACGCTCACCCAGTTATTTTTTTCACTCTCCGCCATTAAAAAAAACGTTCAAGAGAGCTCCAGCTCCATGTTTTCCAGCACCAAGTATATTTTTTAACAAAGCTGTAACTCGAGGTTGACGCTGTTTTTTCGAAAACGTAAATCACCGACAAAACAATGTCAGGCCAGCCAACGTGACCTCTGTTGCAACGAACACATTGTTACAACAGCGATCGTACAAACAACTTACAACAATGAGAACAATCACGAGGCGATTTGCCACTTCATAACAAATAATAACATCATTTTAAAAATAATATTTTCCCCCAACACACATAAAAGCAATGATATGTAAGGAAAAATAAACGGAACAAACTTCGCAATAAGAACCGGGAAAAGCAAGGAGGCTATGCATGCCACATACGCCCGACAGAAGATTACACATAATTCAAAAACAAAAATTACACTACACCTTACTAAACTAAATTCCATTACACCTAAATCTACAAAACCACCAAATAAAAACACGATCCACATCCACGCGCATCTCAACTGCGCCTACTATGTCCCCTTCTCTCCACTATACCAAGCAATAACGTCCACTTATGGACCAAACCCCAAAAACAAATTAATTGGTGGTGAGCATCCGGGCCATAACCAAACCACAGATATCGCTTGATCACGCGGCTGAAGCCCCAGCCCGTGCACAGCCAACACTTCCCACAAAAATGTGACGTTGCCCCTCCCACCTAATATAAAGGACCCCACTTATGTGCAGTCTACTGGCGAAGGGTGCTTGCCAGGGGTTCGAGGTGGATAATAGAGGGTGAACAGTAAAACACAGACATTCTAATTAACACACAACATAAAGCTTTTATTCTCCTGGAATCACTGTTCTAATTAACAAACAATACTTGTCTCTAATTTCAAACACTCAGTGCACTGGTAACTTAATTAAAAGAAAAGAACAATATTTCAAAAATCTCCAAAATAATCATTATACACCTATAAAATAGTGACATTATCATCACATTGAAAAGGGTGACCCGTAATCAGCTAAGCGTGGTTATGAAAGCGACTAAATGCACCTTTCATAAGCACAGCACGAGCTGCATTGTCACTAGGGTCCTAGATAGAAGGAGCATAAAGTTTTGGATTCCCAGTTAGAGCCAGCTCCCTATATCCCATCAAATTAGCGTACTCTGATGCCCTGTGGTTCTTTTAGTTACCAGACAGACGGGGAACCACGATAACTCTTTCGGGGAGACGGACTCTAACACGAACAGACCAAAAGTGCTAACTGCTCCGAGAGCAGGTGGTTGTGGGAAAACTGTCTACTTGCAAGCAAAGACATCCCATGCTACACTGCACCGCTCACACACGCTCAAATGCCTCACCTACTTGCGCGCTTGGCTGGGTTCATGCAAGGCCTCCTATAGACAAGGCCAGATCAATGTTTCAAAATGGCTGCCTTAGTAGTCAGCATGTGCAATGTGCAGCCTGCAGTTTGCCCCCGTGGTGATTGCTTGTTCGGTGAGTTCATTATGAATCGTTTTTGTTTTGTTTGTTCAAATAACTGTCTTTATTGTTTATATATGAACAGATATATGATAGCTTATGATTATAATAAATTTAAACCGAATTCGATCTATGGTATTGTCTTCAATAATAACGTTTTAACTAAGCTCTCGATAAATGAAATATTTGTTTATGGCGGCAAAATTGAAAATGTATTATTAACTTTGTTAATGATTTTTTTTTCAGGCCTTCTGAATTCTTCAAAACACATCATATTACTGTATTTGGAAGAAAACACATCATATTATTTGGAAGAATCCCATTCTCTCGTGTTTGATTGACACTTCGCAACTAGCAGTACTTTACATTACACCTTTTTTTAAAATAAAGCATACATCATAGTTTTGAAATTTTAGTAATACTAGTACTAGTGCTAGTAATATTAGTGAATAGTAGAATAATTTGGGTAGCATAAATTTATTAAAGTTTTAATCTATTGAAATTAATTTTTCTAAATCTGAGATCTTACAAATTGTACAATGAAATGTTTTTTCTCTAATAGACAAATGCCATACCGGTGCTGTGTAACGAAAAGCAACGGGAATTACAACAAGTTGAACACATTTTGAACAATTTGAATTACCTACTTTTTGAATATGTGATGCTCAAATAAAAATCTCCCATCATATTTTCTTTTTTTAAAGTGTTTTTGATTCTCAGCCAGTCTAATAATTGTAATTTATTAACTCAGGATTTTTATTTCCATATTCTATTTTAGCCCGGGCAAATATTGTTATCTCATTTTTTAAAGTAATTTTATAAAAAACAAAAAGGAATTTAAGTTTATCTTGCCTTATTTATTTTTTTTTTGGCTGTGTATCAATTTAACCTCAATTTCTGTGAAGAAGTATTTGCTTTTGGGCATATTTCTGAGTAATGTAGAACTGAATTTTTTGATTTTTGCTAAGGATATTTTCCTGCTGTATCTTAATTATTTCTGTTAAAAAACTATAAGTCTGTATCTTGTGGGGAATTACCTATAGAGTCTGTTTTCAGCATTATATTTTTTTTGATTGCTTTTACGATATCAATATTAGGATCCTATTTAACTTTTCAATAATTTTATCAATTGTATACAATATTAATTTTATAAAAAAAATATATAAGCTTTTTAGATTTCTTCAACAATGTCTATTTGTCACATCAATTGTTTTCATTTACGTAGTCATGCTCCAGGGAGTGCATCTCCATTGTCTTCATGTGCTAGCCGTGAGCTTTTGGATTGTTGCCTCAAGAGCTTAAATTGGGCAACATCGAAAAATTAGTTACTACTCTTCCACTCTCAACTTGGATGCCAGCATGATTTTGCTTCATCTTCTACAAGCCACTTCAGAGTGTAATCCATAGATTGATGCCTCTTTGAACTTCATCCAAGATGTATTTGTAATAACTGCCATTCTTCAATATCAGGATATGTAAGCCACTTTTCATATTCATCCTTATCGTCCAGTTCTGTTGAGATGGACATTGCCCTATAAACTGTGATACAGGTTGTTCTGGTTTCCCAGACAATCTCTTCTCCGGAAGTCATTCTCATCTACCTCTCACCATGTAAAACCTTCACCCTGTCGTGAGCTTGTCATGCTATTTGGGACATTAAGTTAATTTAATCTGGACACATGACCTTTCTAAATTAGTGAAATTGTAATTTTCAGTTAATTTTTTTTCTGGCCCTAATGTAATTTGAAATTTGTCTTTTATCAATTTTTAAGGGGGGATATAATTTTTAACTTTCTTTTGTCCATTTCCCTGCCTCCATTATGTAGGTTGAGGTGGAGTAGTCAAATTCATTTATTTTAATATTATTTAGATTATTTACCTTTTCAATTTCCATATTATCATGATATGAAATTGGAAAAAGGAATTACATATAAAATATAAAATTCTTGGGTTCAATTTGTGTTGGCTACACAGATTTTTTTATAGCCCCTTTTTATACATACAACATTACCGTATGTTTTCTAATTTTCCTAGGAACTTAGATGTTATTGAAATAACTTGACTTGATTCAAGCACTTGTATCATATATAATTTTTTTGGTCAGATTAATTACTCTCATTTGGGAATTTATTTTTTTGTAATGTTTATTTTAAAAGAAAATATGTTTCTAAGAATATTAATAAGAGAATTCTTCAATTTTTACCTTGTCTTTCACCATTGTGTTTCCAATTGCAATCACACTCTATTCAATTCCATACAGCCTAAGTTAATTAATTTTGTCCTAAAGAAATTCTTCTAAAAAAATACACAACGCAATGTCTAATCTGAATGATGTTTGGATTATAAATCCACTACACAACATTTCACAAATTTAATCTTTTGAACTAATAAAGTATTTTGATTAACTTGACCTTATTTGGCTTTAATTAATTAATTTTGAATAAGTAAAGCTATACAAGAAACTCTTGTTCATTAAAAATTAAAGTAAAGTAGTAAACATTTGTTTGTCTTAACTGGATTACCAGTAACTTAAATGATCTTACCCAGAATGTTATCACATTGGCTGCTGTCCTTGGTTTTTTCTTGATACTACTGGGTAGAAACATCAGGCTGACGCCGATCGCAATTAACGGAGCTGACAAGGTACGGTGGCCGAACGCAGAGTGCGAGTCGCCATTATAAACACAAGACGAGCGATCGCTCGTGACGCAGCGAAAAAAGAACTAAACTGATGTTAAAATATCGTTTCGTTTCATTTCCAAATAAACATTTATCTACTACTAATGCAGTAAATATATACTGAGTGGCCAAATTATTATGACCACCTGACAGTTTTAGGCAAATGAGCTATTGCGTCACAGCGCTGCCGCTAGAGGGCTAGATAGCTATAAAAAGGGAATGCAGGTGAGGTGAACCATCAGTTGCACTGTGTTTTTTGCAACAATATGGGCAAACAACGAGATTTAACTAAGTTTGAAAGCGGGATGGTTGTCGGCGCGCGCAGTGTCGGAACCAGTATCAGCAAAGCAGCTGAACTTGTGAAGTGTTCAAGAGCAGCAGTTATTAATGTTTACAGAGAGTGGACTACCAAGCAAAAAACCAGCTCTCAATGTCAAGCGTGTGGTCGTCACAGGCTCCTCAATGCTCGAGCTGAAAGGAGATTGGTCAGAGTTGTCCAGGGCGACAGAAGAGCAACAGTGCGTCAAATAGCGGTAAATCTTAATCAAGGACAAACTGTGACCGCCTCTGAACGAACTGTTCACCGCTCATTATACCGTTTAGGCTATGGAAGCCGACGACCAGTTCGAAAGCCTCTACTGTCAGCCTTGAACAAGAGCAGATGTCTCTAGTTCGCCAAGGAGCACAAGGATTGGACAGTAGATGACTGGAAAAGGGTCATGTGATCCGATGAGTCACGATTTCAAATGCATCAAGCAGACGGCAGGGTCAGAATATGGAGAAAACAACACGAAAGCATGAACTCCACCTGCATCGCCACATGACTTCATGCTGGTGGCAGCAGTATTATGGTTTGGGGGATGTTTTCTTGGCATTGTTTGGGTCCTTTGATTCCTCTGCACGGACGTGTGCGTGCCCAAGATTATTTAAGTATTGACGCAGATAAAGTACATCCCGTTATTTTAATGGTGTACTCTGACGGGGATGGATACTCCAGCAGGACAATGCTCCTTGTCATAAGGCTGGCATCGTCCTCAGATGGTTCGAAGAACATGCCAGAGAGTTTACCTTGCTTCGTTGGCCTGCACAATCCCCAGATCTCAATCCATTCAGAATTTGTGGGATGAGATCGAACGGGCCATCAGGCAGCAGGATCCAGCAAATTCAAATCTGTGAGGATTGGAAGCTGCAGTTCTTCAGAGTTGGTCTCAAATTCCTCCTAAACCTACCAACATTTCATAGAATCCATGCCCCGAAGAATGCAAGCAGTAACAAGTCAGGCAACCGAAATGCCCAGGACCGACAGAATTTTAAAGCATTCAAGAACGAAAAAAAAACCATTTGATTTGTGAAGAAGCCTTTCGTTGTTAAGAATTAGATGAGGCTGCTAAGGACACCTCTGGTTACTAAGCAAGGTGTTCTTCTAAGAGAACTTCATAGTTCAAACTGAATAAAACTACCTGAAAAGTTAAATGGAGAAAGTAGCAATTCAATATAGATTAGAGCATATACGACTCCTTTAATTTATAAGCATTCCTATTTAATGAAATAAGCGTTAATTGTTGTAGCGTTCTGTGCAAGGGTCAATTCTTTCTTCATAAACTATTGCCAATGCTTTTCTACGTAAGCAAGTAACATTATAGGAATGATTAGGTACAAGCTATTGTTAAAATTTACCTAACGCAAACTAACTATTGATAATATAAGGTATAAGTAATTACATGCCATATCCTAGCATTGAAAATTTCCAATGGTTTCATAATGGTATCATTAAAACATGAATCATGGAACCACATTAGATTATCATTAATTTTACGTTATATTCATTCATGGCACATCATTTCAAGTTGTTTGATATATTGCATGCATTATTGTAGCATTGCAAGTTAAAAATGAACCATTATGGGTCCACTAAACATGCTGCCTTGGTACCAATTTCGACTATCATTAATTTTCGTTATATTCATTCATGTCACCTCCTCCCAAGTTGTTTGATATATTGCATGCACTATCTTAGCATTGTAAGTTTAAAATGAACCATGATGGTTCTATTAAACCAGGTGCATTTGAGCCAATTTCGAAAATAATTAATTTTATGTTATATTCAATAATGCGGCGTCATTCAAAGTTGTTCGTTATCTTATATGCCAAATCTGAGCTTTGAAAGTTTCCACTGAACCATAATGGTTCCATGAAACCACACTCCATTGATCGTATTTCGACTATCATTAATTTTACGGTAATATCATGGCCTCCTACAAACTATCAGGCCTGAACATGACGTCAACAATGTATTGTTGAAGCACTAAGATTGTGAAGTTGTACTAACTTCTGCAATAGCACCACCAGTTCGACGTAAGAATGTTTTATCTTTTCCATGTTCAGGCCTGGTAGTTTCTAGGGGGCCGTGGTAATATTCAACCATGACATGTTATTTCAAGCTATTTAATATAATACATGCATATCTTAGCATTGAAAGTTTCCAATGGACTCATAATGGTATCATTAAAACATGAATCATGGAACCAGATTAGATTATCATTAATTTTACGTTATATTCATTCATGACACATCATTTCAAGTAGTTTGATATATTACATGCCATAATTTAGCATTGAAATTTCCAATGAAGCATAATGGGTCCATTAAACCAGCTGCCTTGGAACTAATTTCGACTATCAATAATTTAACGTCATATTCATTAACGACTATGTAATATATCATTCCAAGTCGTTTGATATATTACATGTCATATTTTAGCATTGAAAGTTCCAATGAACCATAATGGTTCCACTAAACCAGATGCCTTTGAACCAATTTGGAGTACCATTAATTTTACGTTACATTCATTCATAGAACATCATTTCAAGTCGTTTGATATATCACATGCCATATTTCAGCTTTGAAAGTTCCAATGAACCATTATAGGTCCACTAAACCAGCTTCCTTGGTTCCAATTTCGACTACCATTAATTTCACGTTATATTCATTCATGTCACCTCATTCCAGGTTGTTTGATAACAAAACAAAATAAACTTATCATCATATTACGCATTGTCAACACAATACCTTCGATAAAATAACAACATTGCCTCATTAAGAGACTGATATTATCCTCTTAGACAAGCTCTAAAGCGGGGCGAACACGTAGCGATTTAGTCAAGCGGTTGACTAAGTTTCGTTTGACTAAGTCAACGCCAATCTTAGTTACTGCGCGAAAACGTGATCTCAAATTCTTAATCGTGATCACAATCATGTCACGCAAATTCTTGCAGCGCATGCGAAAGGAAAGTTAAAGTTAAATATTAAATTGCCTTGTAATATTTGTAAAAAATATTTAAAAAATTTCTTTACTCACCTCTTTAAAAGGAATGAGATCTCTATCTTTATTTAAATCCAATGTAACTGAAACCACGTCTCGTCGCCATAATCTCAGGGATGACGTATTCTGTAACACATTCTGATTGGATGCTATCGCTTGACTAAGTTGTCGTTGATCTAGTCAAAGGAAATTTTGCATTGACTAGAGTCAACGGCGATTTCTTCGTTTCACCCAACTTGTCAAGCGAAAACAGTCACTGTTGACTAGATCAAGGGTTGTCTGTTGGCTAAATCGCTACGTGTTCGCCCCGCTTAGGACGACAATATTAGCTCATTTCAACTATCGCGAACGCTGCTGCGTCGCCAAAACGCGACAGCAATCGCTATAACAATGTCAATTAAAGAAATCTATATATATCTATATTAAAATAATAAACCAAAACCAATGACCACAAACGGACTGAATTAACCTGACAAAACAGAACAGACAAAGAAAACATACAATTATACCTAAAGATTTAATTGGCTGGGCATATGTGCGCTGTCAACTGACATGACATGTCACACTCCAAATTATGCAAGCTTTGCTCCATATCCAAGCACTCTCGGGACTGGGTGCACTCGGCCCTTTGACCACCAAGATTTAGCAACCGCTTGAGTTTTATCCACATATAGTCATTAGCGATTCTGATGAGTTCGTTTATCGGAAATGGGGGCTTGATTAACCGATTTAATCTATGCAAATCCATATAGTAGCTCAGAAATCTCTCTTGAGGAGCTTGTGTCCATTCATATAATGCTTTCTTCCTTTCCGTGTCCATTATTTCTTTTGGAAATGTTGCTGGAGGACTGCTTTTGCCTGATCCCAATTCTTGGCGTGGGTTAATATGTCGTGAACCTAATCGGCAAGGCGTGAGACAACGATCGCCGAGAATATTCTTCGAAATATGTTTCTCGGAACCTTGTTAATTCTTGCTTGGCTTTCTAATTGGTGTAAGAATTCATGTAGATCGGTTTGACCATCAAATGGAGGCACATATGTGTTCCTCTTATCTTTGTCGAGATCACCTCTCTTTTCAGACGTGCACTCTCGTATGGCGTGATTTTGACTCTCCATATTGTCATTTAGTTTTTGTAGTAGCATATTCTTATTTCTTATTTATTTATTTAAAATTTTGTATCCCCGTTTGGGATATGTACAGAAAAATAACACCTGCATTAAATTAATTACTGCTAGCCTGTAATAATAACGTATTAACATGTTATTTATGATTAGGGCAAGACTTTAACGTACAATTTATAATCTGATTTCTCAGATCATATGACAAAGCATTCCAATGATTAAACGTATTGTAAGGAAAATAGGATTCTAAAAACCTAGAAATCGGAATGACAGGTATGATTTTAAATCTCTGAGTAGTACGTGTATTTTCAGAATTGACCATCCACTCCTTAATAAAATGTATAGGATGGTGAATATTAGTAATTGCCTTATATAATTCTCTCAGTCTAGCATATAACGATATATCATTAAATGTTGATATATTATAAGTTTGACAAATATGTGAAATAAAAACATGCTTTGATAGGGCAAATGCAGCCCTTAAGACGTTAATATAGGCCACTTGAACTCTCATCAATAACATCTTTGCTGCTGATGACCATCGTTATCGTTATCTGGTACAGAGGGTAGATTATCAATAATCTACGGCACTTACTCCCTATATCTTAACGACTGCTATATGATGGTCGCAGCAGCCGGGACCAACAGCTGTACGTGGCCTCCGAAGCACGAGGGGAAATGGAAATTTCCAGGTGGTCAGCCAACCTGTGAATAGCCATGCCCAAAGTTGCTTAACTCCACCATTGCAATAAGCAAGGCGAGACATTTGGGCTACGGCTGCCCCTGGATGACCATATGTTAATTCCTATTAACTGTGTTGAACGCTTTAGATACATCCTTATTAACCAAATAGAAAATTTGTCCCTTGTCGATAGTGTTAACGATATAATTCAAAATGGTCAGTACGGAATAGTCTATCGGAGTTTTGGACCTACCTCTGATAGATAGGTAGAAAGGTATACGCACGGATGAAAAGGCATACGCATGGATCTCGCCTTCAGTAAAAGTATCCAGTTCCATTGTCGCCCATAAAACATTGTCCATCGTAACCACATCTTCATTCCTCATGGTACGCACTTTAGTTTCCACAGCACTGGTCCATGTGACATGTGGAGGAGGTGCCTCAAGTCCAATCCTGACTATGATTTCCTTCAAGGCCGATTCGTTGATGAGACCAGTCGGGCATCGGCGTTGATAGAATGTCGCGATGAATCGGTCTAGAACAATGGGTTCTATCGGCATATTTGTTCCAATCAGAGATGATCAATTAGCGAGACATGACATTTCATTGTTTCCCCATAGCAAAATTGTTATATTTTTACCAGTGGCACCATCTGGAGTTGTCAGATGCAACTCTAAGGACACTCCATGAATGTTGTCACACAGGTGAGAATTAAATGGCGTCATTCCAAGTAAACATGACTCCCCCCCCCCCCCAGGGACGTTAATATATTGTCTACCCTCCCCCGCTGTGCACATTATTTATTTATTTTTATTTATATATTTATTTATGTTAGTAAATAAAGTATTTAATTTACTTTTTCATTACACAATTTAAATTTCTGAAATCTGGTAATTTACGCATTGCAACATTTAGGAAAACTTCAATACAAAAATTTACCAAGCGCGTTTTAAAACGCAAGTAATTATTTTCTACAAAGTGTCAAGAACTTGCCTAAAAACGTTTGTGAGAATATTAAATGAATGAACTGTGAGAATGAATCTGCTATATAAGCAAATTCGAGGTTTTTGCTTAGGTGTTAACATTTAAGGTTTTTGAAATTTGAAAATTTATACTATCCAATAAGGAAGTGTTATTGTCGTTTCCGTTGCTATGATTGGTGGCCTTAGAAATAGAGAATTCTTTTTATGATTGGCTCTCATTTAACAGGAAAAAAATGAGAAAAGTCGGCTAGCCAGTGATGGCTGATCAATTCCCAGTCTTTTCACAATGGCAGAAAAATACCGCTTCGCTAAATATTTTAGAGTTAAAAGAAAAAATTTTGCTGCATTGCACTGAATAAATAATGTAGAAAGAATTCTATTTGTTCAAGAACATCGATTATAAGCCGAAATAAAAAAAAATCATAGTTAATTTTGATTATTGGGTCGGCGGTAAAGGACCAATGAATAAAGGGAACATCAACAAATATTGTAATCCTCTTCTTTATCGGAATTTTGCATTTAACAAAAACGCTTTCGCCTTAATATTTGTAGAATGATCAGGATTTTTACGCTTTTAAAAAGGAAATAATATAATTTTTTATTCTGTTCTTTTTTAGATTTTAAATATATAAATTACAGCATTTTTAAGCACTATGTGATTAATTAGCTACAAAATATTCACATGTAGAAGGCTCGAGTACCTGGATTGTTTCAAATTTTCAAAGTTATAAGTACGCCTATAGGCGCATTTTAGATTGTGTAAATGAATTTGTTTGTTCTCATTAGTGTTCCAGCGAAGTAATTTGTTATTATTATTATTATTATTATTATTATTATTATTATTATTATTATATTACTATATTTATTTTATTATTTTCTTCTTTACCAGTATTTTTATCTGCTCATTTAAACTTCACTCTTAACGTATTCTAGTTTTAGTTATCACCCTTTCTCCTACTGATCTTTGACCTCTGTCTCCTGATCTTGCTTTTCTTTATCCTCCCTCTCCAAGAACTGTGTGGAACACAAAGGTAGTTTCCACGAATAGGGCACCTGGAACTCTCAACAACGGAAAGTGGAACCAGGGTATAGAATCATAACTCGGGAGTCAACCGTAGGTTTCACTCATGTTGAAGAAAAATTCTACTCAGGGATCGTCAGCAATTTGTCAGAAATGTCTGAAAAGCATTAGAGGAAAGCAACCATAGATTAAATGTGCACATCGCTGTCAGTGTTTTTTTCACGCGGCCTGCGTTGGTGTGGGTAAAAATGCACTCAAGACAAGCTGGATTTTTACTGAGTGCAAGGAGAATCGCTCTCCGCTGTTGACTGAGACAGGACCTCCTCAGGATTTCGGTGATTTGTCCCTTAAATCTAGTTTGTCCAGCATTATCGATCCACGGCTTGCCTCCCAAGGGAACACTGAGCTCTCTAACCTCGCTATCGTGTCATCAGCCATTACAGATCTTATCTCAGTGGTGAAACAGTTTACGGGGACAGTCGCAATACTGTTAGAGAGTAACAAATTATTAAATGAGAGAGTGGACAAATTCCTTGAGTCAACTGCGTCAGAATTGAAGGAGAACACTGCTAATAAAACTAGATTTCCGAAGGTAAGAGAGGGAACTGCACATCCAGAGTCGAACGAGATCAATAACATTCGAAATCAGGTATTCGAGCAGAATGTTCAGCGATCAACAGAGAACTATGATAAGCATTTATTCAGCTCGGTTTTAAAATCAGCATCTAAAGTTAAAACAGACAAGCGAACTCTGTTTGGATGTGCCGCTGATGCGAGGATAAGTGCAGTCACTCACTTGAAGCAGAGGCAGTTGTTAAAGAACATTTTCATCTCCAGACTTTCTCCTGATATTGATAGGGCTTCTCTTATTTCTCACTTGCCTGAGTTTATGGACACTAGGAATCTGATTAGATGTCATAAGCTTAAAACCAAATTTGACACCTACGCTTCATTTTTCGTATCTTTAACTGAAGATACATTTGATTTGGTGTTTCATCCGAATCACTGGCCTGCAGGAACTTTAGTTTCTGAATTTTATGGCAGATTACACCAAGATCAAATAGTTCATGAGAAGGAGGACTCATCCTCTAGCTTAGCCTAATGTGCTCAAGATCTTCTCCGAATTTGAAAATGACTGTTCCTCTCAACATTTTATATCAAAATGTGAGAGGACTTCGAACCAAACTGTCACATCTCGATCATTTTGTCACCCTCAATAATAATTTTATGTATTGTTTTACGGAAACATGGCTTAATGACTCTATCACAGATTACATGTTGTTTGGTGAAAGTTTTGATGTCTACAGATCTGATAGGTCATCTGGTAACTAATTTTAGTTACCATTCCCAATAATTTTGACTCTTGCTCCGTTCCTTTGAGCTCTACTGTCAGTGGCATAGATCTGGTAGCTATTCGTCTTCGATCGCCATCAACCATGAATTTCAACTCTCGGCTCTTCAGAGACAGAAAAGATTTAATCATTGTAGTGACATATGTTCCACCCAACACGTTAACTGGTGAGTATGACACTTTCTTGAGTGACTTGTCTGAAGTTGTTTTGAGCTGTAATTGTAACACTCTTGTACTGGGCGACATCAACTATGATCACAATAAGATTTACCCAAGCTCTTCATTTTACGCTAAACATCGTCAACGCTCGACCTCATTTTGGAACAACGAGACAGGTCTCTCAAACTTCAATCTTGTGCTTAATGCCAGAGAGGAGTCCCTAGACAAGGTGTTCGCCAATTTTAATGTTAATGTTACTGCAAGTAAAAAACTTCCAGTGTCGCCTGATGTTTATCATCCTGTCCTTCTTATTTCTGGTGTTAACACCGCCTTCCAGAAACGTTATATCTACTCGAATGGGTCTCCTTTTAATTTTAGTAAGGCGACTATTCTGGTCTTTATAATTATCTTGCTACTTATGAATGGGATGATTTTTACTCCTTAGATGGATTGGATGACAAATGGAATTTTCTTATTCATACCATTTTGGTTGCTATTAACATTCTTGCCCCAAAGTCGAACAAAACGGGAATAAATGATAAATTACACAGATTCCCAATCTGGATTCGCCAAGATACTATCAAATTATGGCACTTGAAGACTGCGAAGCATAGGCTTTGGAAAGAGACTGAGGATCCCCATTATTATAATGAATTTAAAACACTCAGAAAAAATTATAAACATGCTTGTAAAGTTGATTATGACCTTTACTATAGAAGTGTCGAGAATTCTTTGAACTCTTGTCCGGCCTCATTCTGGAGCGTGACCAAGAAGCTTTTGGGTAACGGCTCCGCCAAGGTTGCAATGGTGAATTAGTATCGAAAACAGATATTTTGGAGTATTTCCAGTCGAATTTTGCAGGTAATGAGATAACTGAGGTTAACATTCAGAATCTCCTCAGGATAGAGTGGAGGTGAAATTTAATGCACCCGCTTTGACAACTTCTGAATTACTCTCTATTGGGAACTCCCTATCTGCCTCCAAATGTTATAATTATTGCGGCTTTCCTGACTATATTTTCAAGGGCTGTCTTCACGCGATTTGCAACCCTTTATGTGACCTTTTAAACCTCTCTCTGTCGCAAGGTACTTATCCTACCGATTGGAAGACTATTTTTATTCTTCCTATCCCTAAAATTGTGAAACCGACCACACCGAAAGATTATAGACCTATTGCACTTATCTCTTTTCCTGCAAAGATTCTTGAAAACCTTCGTTGCTACTCATCTTTCAAAACTTGTTGATCCTTATCTTCCTGATATTCAGCACGGCTTCCGCAAGGCCAGATCGACCGAAACTATTCTTGCTGTGTTAACTTCTTACCTCTCGAAAGCTATTGATACTCGTCATCAAGTGGATGTAATTTACTTGGATTATTCTAATGCTTTCGATAAGGTTCATATTGATCTTCTTCTCCAGAAAATAGAGATTATGGGATTCCAATTAAATATGTTATCCTGGATGCGCTCCTTTTTAACTGATAGATATTTTATGCTTTATCCTGTAAACAATTTCTGGAAATTTCGTAAAATCAATAGTGGTGTTCCTCAGGATTCTCCCCTGGGACCGCTGCTATTCAATATCTACTCTGCAGACCTAATAGCTTCTTTACCAACTAATGATGTTCGAATTCTAATGTATGCGGACGATCTTAAAATTTTTTCGTGCATTGCCAGTTGGCAATACTGTATTAAAATGCAAGAAACGTTCGACTCAATTCTCTCCTGGTCTAAATCGAAGGGATTAAGTCTTAACTCGAGCAAACCACATGTAGTTTCTTTCTCCAGGAAAGTAACTCATTTTATTTTTGATTACAAGATTGGTCATGATATCATTGGGAAAAGAATGAAGTTAAAGATTTAGGCATTTTATTTAATTATAACTTATCTTTTACCCCGCATATTGATATCATAAGAGATGTCTTCCTTAGAATGGGCCTCTTGAAAAAGCTTACCGCATTTTTCAAAAATCCATTAACTATCGTAAAGTTATTTATTTCTGTTGTAGTTCCTAAAATTACATATGATGTGTTAATTTGGTTTACTCATCACACACAAAACTTTTTACTCTTACAAAAAAAATTATTTGCATTTTTTAAATTTTCTCTCAAAAAAATATAACAAGCATGATCTCAATATGGAAGTTATAAATGTGTTTACTATTTCCAATATCATTGGTAATATTTTTCTTAATGTCCTTAAGAGGATTGTTTCTGGGGCTGTTTGGATGCCCGAGGTTTTGTCATCTATCGGGCTGTCAGTTCCTAGAAAAAGTCGTCATAAGTGTCTTGCTTTAATAACTCCTAGTACAAGGACAAATATTGGTGAGATTACTCCTTCTTAAAAACTTGTTACTTTGTATAATAAAATCCTTTCTCATAAAGATGTAGACATTTTTAGTGACCCAACAAATTCTATTTTTATGATTTTAAATAACTGATTTTGATTTATTTGTTCAGAAATGTAATCTTTTTCTTTTGATTCCTTCCCTCGCTTGGGTTTTATCACCTGTAGGGGCAGTTTGTATTTGCATTCTGATCTGAATAAATTAAATTAAATTAAATTAAATTAAATTAAATTAAAATTAAATTAAATTATTCAATTCTTTTTAGGTATTTAAAAATTTAATTAATGCATTTTTGAAGGAAAAGATAAAGCTTAGTATAAACTATTTATTACCCGCGGCTTCGCCCGCCTGCGCTATCTGTTGAGGGGAATTACAAAGCAAAAGCAGATAACTTTAAATGTAAACCCCAGAAAGTGGTGAAGAGGGGGGAGGTACGTAGGGGGCTGATTTTTGGCGATAGAGCAGGTCCTTCATTGATAAGCCTGCCCTGAAAATTTCAATTCGCTATCTCAAACCGTCTAGGAGGAAATAGAATTAAAGATAAATAAATAAATACATGCAAGAGTTTTAGTATATAAGATGTCGTGGCGTAAACAAATAATGAAAATTAGGCCAAACTCTCTCAAGCCAGTTCTCAAGTTGCATGTGAGGATGACAAATCTAATTGACAAGTAAAAATTATGGCAGTCAATCCAAATTATTTTACGCAAACATGTGCAGAATTTGCTGTCCCTTCAAGATTTTTTATATGAGAGAATATATGAGGTGCTGTAGATTAAATGAAATTCCCAGAAACAGAGAAAAGCGACTCTCAGCGAGCTAAACAAACGGCAAAATGACCGAATGATACATAATTTTAAGACAAAAATTAATAGGCAAAAATTTAAAAATATGGATTATGAATTTCGTTTTTTCTGTGCGAATGTAAGTCGCACCGGTTTAGCTAGTGAAGTATCAATAAAGTTGCAATGCCTCCCGTAGAAAGTAAAATGCAGAGACAGCCGGAGAAATGGTGAATATCGACTCTGCTTGCAAGTACTCAAACATGTGATTCAACGGCCACTTGCAATTGGTTAATAGATCATCCCTGACCTAATAAGCGCTCAACATGGAAAAAAAACGAAACTAACCCTCTAGATGACGTCATTGGGTTCTGTTGGTTCCTGGAGGTGTCGGATGCAACACAAGCCTATGCAGGGAGAAATGCGTATAACACAAAAATTGCTCAAATGTTAGGTCTCGTTAATTGATTGTCTGTGGTTCCAATGGTTACTGTCGAGGAGCATTTGGTTCCCTTAGCAGGTTACATACAACTTCCTACTAGCATATCGGACATTATTCAATTTCATTTAAAAACTTGTAGCGCGCACTGTCGTTGCGCATGGTCCTGCTAAGTGATCGGGATACTAGAAAGTGATGAAAGTGATCAATATCAATCGACAAGGAAATAAACGAAATTGAATTCCCCTTTGATGCAAATAACAGGTCAACAAGATTAAATATTTAGCTATCCGTACGATGTATACTGATTGTAATAATCGATACTTATATTCGCTACTTTCAGTGAATATAGAGGGCGCTGTAAATTTTGAAAAAATGGCAGCGAAAGTAGGATCCTTCCGTTTTTAAACTAAAAAATAGATGACTGTTTAGGATAAAAATTCATTCTAATAACTATTAAGAGAAAATGTTATCTGGGAAGTATTATAAAAGCCGTGTTAAAACTACTGCGAATCCTACTTAGCTCTGTTCAAGTAAATGCCACAAAGGCGGTGACTCAAACTGAAACTAGCCAATTGGCTTCCTACGACACTTCAACCGAGATGATGACGTGACAGCTAATTAATGACTCACAGAAGACGATGGAAGCGATGTCGACAAGTTCCCCGATTACAAACAATATAGGTAATATAATGGGGACGCTGCCCTGTCAGTGTATTATGGGATTAGAACCAAGGTGTTCTAGATCATCTTGGATTAGACCAACTGCGAGCAATGAGGACCAAGATCAACGTAGAGATTGACTATTTGTAGTGCTCCGCTCAAAAACTGCAAGGAACGGATTACACTTCAACCGAGATGATGACGCAGCAGCTAATTAATGACGTATGGAAGAGGATGGAAGCGATCATCGACAAGTTCCCTGACTACCAACACAGGATCGACACGGGGAATATCAAGACCATCAAAACTGAGTCATATTAACTGGCTCCCCCAAAACACTAAGCCCTCCGTGAGATAATTAAGAAGATGGAAATGCAACGGATAGTATCCCGTATAGAGTTCATTGGCCGTTTCTAGGAGGTATGAAAATTATTGCCAGGACAGTTGACTTGAAATTACTTGGACTGTTAGAAGCTTTCATATTTAGAAATCTTTTAAATTTTATTAGTTTTCAGTCCCTTTTTAATAATATTCTTGTAATTTTTTATGTCTTTGTAAATTATTTTTTATGTCTTTACATGTTAGAGAATATAAATTAAAGATATGAAGTCTCATTTTTACCAATTTCGGTGTACGTGGCTTAACAAAAAAAATTCCCATTTATCATTTTATGAAGCGGCCCCTGAAGCGATATGATAGGCTACCCAGCACTACTGTCCTGTATATTTTTGCAACACCATGTACATGAACGCCCAGATAGTCGTTAGTGTGCTTCATTTGATTTTGTGCATTGAATTACGCCAATGAGAGCCTTCTTCCTCATATTTAATTGCGGTTCTTTAGTGTGCTGCCCTCTTAAAGAAGGCCTTGGAGGCGCTATTTTTCTTTCCAAGTTCGATTTATTTGCGTCTTCGGATCATCAGCATTGCGTTGCCCCAAATCCCAGCTAACTTCATTTACGTTTATACATGTCTATTTATGTAACTGTATTCCACTTCATAGAATAAAGTCTTATTTTTTAGTTTCTAAGTTCCGAATCTGTGTATTCATTTTGACACCAGAATTAAGACACTGTTATTGATTCTCTAAAGTTTAGAAGGAGATCTAGTTAAATTATATTTTAAGAAGAAGCCACATGCGAAGCCAATAGTTAAAGCCACTATGAGAGACCAGTTGAATCCAAGTTTCCGCAATGTATCAGATAACTGTCCAACAGCACAAACAGCGACTGTTCAGCCATCATAGCTACAAGTCGCTTCAGGTGTTATTCTCATCACAATAATCTTCAAGTCGTAAAACTCTTATAAACATTCAGAGACTGAACTCTTATAGAATAGATTCAGTGTGCAAACTTGTGTCGATTAACTCATTGACAGAGGTGTGTATAGTGTATGTAATGAAATGATTCTGTTGGATTACCAGCAACATGATGGGACCCCGGCAGAACAGTGAGTAAATAATGCAATGTATTAATTGAGAGAGTTGCGTCGAGATATTTGATTAGATCAATAAATTGAGAGTTCTTAGTTTTGCTTCTATCAAAGAAATTGGTAGAGGTTTTACAATATAATAAAGGGGAAACAGAGTTTCCAACTAGTTTCGCCATTTCTTCCCGGCTTTATCAGAGACATACACTGGAGGCTTCACACTCTTATATACAGAAATATGGCACAATGGAATAATATGATTAAATAAAATACAACGAATGACATGACGAAGTCGATGAGCAATATTTTCTGGTTAAAATGACTGGATAAAGGTAGAAATGTTGAAATCGTTTATCCAGTCATTGTACCCAGACTATATTACTCATTGAATTTGTCAGGCTATTTGTTCTATTTTATCCAATCATAGAGGAAAGTGACCAAAAGTGGGCCCCCATTTTGTTTTTGACATCTCCAGGCAAAACTATTAAGTAAAAAGCACTGAAAAAATGTGAAACATGAGTAGATAAGGACTTGATCGGGTCCGAATAGAATGTGGAAGGGGTGATTTCTCAAAAGATCAAAGGATGCCGATACTTTTTCTTTTGTTCTCAGCATGCTCTGAAATGCGCTACGGTCCCCAGGGACACTGTCCCTTGCTTCATGCCCCCGGGCTATTCGACAGGGTGTGTCTCTGCTTTTCTAAGGCATTACCATTTTTGGTCATACTCTGGCCCTCTGGTGTGGAGATTATTGGGGTTTGTCCTGTTGGGTGTGGTTCTTGTTTTGGGTGTTGTCCCACCTGTTTTGGGCGCTGGTCCTCTGTTTTGGGTGTGGTCTTTTTTGGGCGTTGGTCCTTTTTTGGGCGTTGGTTCTTGTTTTGGGCGTAGTCATGTTTTGGGTGTGGTCATTTATGGTCTTTTGGGTGTGGTTTTATTTACCTTTGATTTTAATTACTTTTTGATCAGGTTTCCAATTGTGGGTGTGGTCACATAGCTGGCTGATGATCTTTTCTTGATTAATCACGTGATGGCAGCCATGTTCAGGTGGCTTAAGGCTAAAATAAAATTATTTAATAATTCTCCGATGTACCCCTGATTGACAGATAAGAGGGGTCCTGATACTCTCAGCAAAATCCACTTAGGTGATTCTGTCTCAAAAGTGAACACCTGTTGACGCCCTTAAATACCCACCTAAATGGGTAGGGGTTGGTATACTAGCACGTTAAATTGATTACCTAATTACTAATTAACTATTGTTTCTAGGGTAACCAAATTTTTTCCAAGATCTTTTACTTTTTCTTCTAAATAAAACTACTGCTGTTTCAAGGTGTATTGTTTTGTTTTTAATTTTCAACTAATTGCTACATTGTTTCAACTGACAAGTGTGCATCTGAGTAGGGACTAATGCTGTCTAAAAGGGTGGGTCTGAACTCTCATATACCAGTTTATAAATAAATAAATACAGATGTGTTCTTTACATAACTTAATTTAAATTTTGGTCATGGATGATGCATTTTCTAACCCCGCTAATGCTGCCGGTTTTGGTGGTGTGAAAGGTTTAGCTAAACAAACAAATCATTCTGAAAAAGAGATACGTGAATGGTTAAGGGGTGTGAGAGCTTATACACTGTATAAACCGGTGTGTCATCATTACCCACGTAATCGTATGCATGTATATGCGCCATTTGAGCAATTTCAAGTGGACTTGGTTGATCTAACCAGTCTATCAACACAGAACGATGGTTATAAATTTCTACTTACCTGCATCGATGTTTTCTCGCGCTATGCATGGGTCATTCCTCTAAAAACGAAGAAGGGGCTTGAACTTCAGAAAGCCTTTCAAAATATTTTCCCAATCAGCAGTGTTCCTGTAAAAGTGAACAGCGATAAAGGGAAGGAGTTTTTCAACAAGTATATTCAAGATTATTTTAAAGAACTCGACATCGATTTCTTCACCACAGAATCAGATTTGAAAGCTGTTACGATCGAACAATTCAACCGTACGTTAAAAACGAGGATGTTTATGTTTTTTACATTTACCAAGAAACACAGATACATCAATGTCTTACCTGATCTCGTGTTAAGCTACAACCACAGCAATCATAGAGCCCTGGGTATGGCGCCAGCTGATGTCAATGAATGAAATGCCCCAGCTCTATGGTTGAAACAACAGAGTTATTATACAGCAGCTCCAGAAACAAATCCAAGGTTGCAAATTGGAGATTATGTACGTATTTCGAAAGTGAAAAAAATATTTGATAAAGGCTATCTTCCAAACTGGACCGAGGCGGTGTTTGAGGTTTCAAAAATCATTTATAGAAAACCTGTTGTGTATAAAATTAAAGATTACGATGGCAGCGAGATCTCAGGTGTGTTCCACGATCAGGAGTTACAAAAGATGCAAAACCCTGAATTTTTTAACATTTACTTACTTAGTTACTTTTCAAACCCGCTTATCCGTTAGGGTAGCCGGGGTAGCAGCACTATGGAGGATCTCCAGCGATCGCGATCTTTCGCCATCAGGCGCATGTCCTCCCTGGTAATATCCAAGCGACACGAACCCAGATTCTCCATGGGTCTTCTCGCACGAACCTTCAGCAAGCACTAGACTGGTTTGCAGCCAAATGTGAAGAAGCTAGGATGAAGATCAGTGTGGCTAAAACCGAGGTTCTGGTCCTTTCAAGACAGCCTGCTGAGTGCGCTCTCCATGTTAGGGGAGCCTCATTCTGACAGGTGGAGAAAGTCAAGTATCTCGGGATTGCATTCACGAGTGATGGAAGGCAGGAGAAAGAATTGGATGCTCGGATCGGTGCAGCAAGCAGTGTCAGACGTGAACTGTGGCGATCCATGGTAACGAAACGCGAGCCGGGTAACAAGGCCAAGCTCTCCGTCTTCAAATCTATCTTTGTCCCTATTCTCACCTATGGTCATGAGGCTTGGGTAATGACCGAAAGAGTGCGATCGCGGGTACAAGTGGCCGAAATGAGATTTCTGAGAAGTGTGGCAGGTGTTACCCTACTAGATAGAGTGTACAGCAGCACAATGAGGAAATCTTTACGTGTTGAGCCGCTACTTCTCCGCATTCAGAGATCTCAGTTGCACTGGTATGGCCACGTGATATGGATGCCGCAAACTAGTCTTCCTAGGCAGTTGTTATTTTCCAAGCCGGTGGGTAAGAAACCAATGTTTTTAACATTGAACAGATTATTCGCTGGCGCACGAGGCGCGGTATTCGCGAAGCTTTTGTGAAATGCAAGGTTACCCTGACAGTATGAACAGCTGGGTACGAGAGATAGATCTTTTAAATGGTTGACAAGTGGCGATTGACAACAGTTGGATCCGAGTACAGCCATCATGTATGAAGACACTGATTTCTATGTTACGTTACCATCAAACTCACCTACTGGTGAACAAATTCATTCCAATACAACAGCTCATTTTATGACAAGACTGCCGAGGACGCTACGTTTCCAGGGGCGATGGGAGGTGGGTTTATAGGAAACACATTTCCCAGCCTTCTTCAAGAACATTACGGCTGTAAACAACACTTTTGAAATAGGTTTCAAGGATGATCTCATAGATGAACAAATCGATTTCAACATTGTTTCACCAGTAAGAATTCCGACACTCCAGTCTTTCATAATCGAAGTTGAATTGGTGTTACAAGCCTATTTGAAAAATATTCTCTTTTACCATAACACTTCTTTAGACCAAAACGTCACCATGACTTTGCCTCTGAATGTCGGGATTCACTTTAACACTAACGAATTCTGTAAGGTGTTCAATGTTTCGCCAAATATATTCTATGAGGAACGTTTCTCTCTAACTCCAGATTACAACCTGTTGTTTAAGTGGGTGTCCGATTTTTCTGTTACGTTAAGGTATTCCAAGTCGGCACCTCTGTACCAAAAAAATTGTTGAATTTAAGGGTACCAAATTGCAAAGTAGGGTAGCTGCTATTGATTTTCTAAAAGATAGTTTTAGAACGGCGGGTATTGAGACAAAGATGGTTAATAATCTTGTATTGTTTACAGGGTCCTCAACACGGTTCATTGAATTCCCAGCAGCTGTCAACATTGTATTTATACCTGATAGGTTTCTGAACAAGAAATTGAAAACGCCTGTTACTGTGCCCTTGAACGACACAGATGACATAGTTGTTTATCAGTTGTGTTATTTTTGATCCACCTGACACTCCAGAACAGTGTATCTTAAAAATTCCCGAAGGGTATTATGATAGTCGTTGTTGATGCGCTCGTTAAGTTGATTCCATTGAAAGAACAGGCTTTTTACAAAACCAATCTCACACCTAACAAATGTTTTCATTTAAAATGCACAGAAGGCCGCTATATTAGTTTTAGCGAGGGTTTATGTTACATATTGGGTTTACAAGCTGGAATTTCCGACTTGGAACTCGTTATTGGTGAGGGTTCAAACCCAATAGATCTTACACGTGGCATACGTGGTTATAATCTGTATACAGACATCATAGAGCCACAGGTTGAAACACATTCGCTCCGCTCCTACGAATTATCCCCATTTCACATGCCAGACGAGAAGTGATTTATCAGGCTTTACATTCACCCGACTACTTTCCCTTAAGTAAAAATGTTATAGACACGATGGAAATCGCGGTTCATTCAGACCATGGGGATTTTCTCTCGTTTTTAACAGGCAAAACCGTAGTGAAATTACATTTTCGTAACAAACAACTGTAGTGCGAGGTTGATTTCTTTTTTCTCTCCTCCTCAATTACTTCAAGATGCAGAGCCAAGAGGTAATTTCGCGTTACTAATTAAACCAGAGAGGGAATGGCTTACCTGTGTTTAGAGGGTCGGTTTTCCAGAGAGGCAATGGGATTGGTTCAGTATTTTCAAATCAGTTTCGCTTTGCAACAGCTTTACTCAAATCCATGGATAAGATTCTCGGTCGACATGCCCTAAAGGGCGGTGTTTCCGTTTTTAATGATGTGATACATGGTCAAAATCTCAAACAGTCACTGTCATCACGAATGAAAGAGGCTGGAGGTAATACCATGCAGGAAATGGGTGCTAGAGTTCAGAGCGGTAGAGGCCGTGTTAAAAGACGAAATTCAGCATTTCCTTTTCAATCACATGTAAAAAGGCCCAGAGGCAACAGCATGGAGACCTTTCTAAAGAGTGAATACAGACAAAGAAGTCGAGTGCAGCGTTCAAGAAAGCTGAAAAACAAGCAGAAGAAACAGAAGAAGAAGAGGAAGAAACAGAAGAAGTCAACAAAAACACCGGCAAAATTACGTTCTAAGCCAATTTTAAACATACGTTCTTTATCATCAGTTTTCGCCTAATACATACGTAATCATGGTATCAATGATATACCAGCTGAGCACTGAATGTCTCAACAGCGATCTCGACATTTTTTCTATACCCCACATGAGCGGCCAACAGGAACAACAACACGTCACGGGGTACCAACCACAGACATCATCAGCCAAGACGGGCCTATTGAATTCTACGTACCTGGTTTGGCAGATTTTTACACGGATCTCCATCAATCTACATTAAGCTTAGAATTCGTTATCAACAAAGGGGATGGACAGTTACCATCTGGTGATAAAACAGGACCTGTGAACCTTTTCTTACATTTGCTATTCTCACAAGTCGATTGCTATCTAGGTGATACGTTAGTTAGTCATAGTAATAACTTATATCCATACAGAGCTTATTTTGAAACTCTTTTGAACTATGGTCAGAGTTCTAAACAAAGTCAACTCACAACAGCTGGGTATTGTAAAGACACGGGCGGTAAAATGGACAGTGCTGATGATACAAACAATGGGTTTCAGTTACCTAAAAAACTCGCACGAAACGGCGTTTACTACATGGAAAGCCCGCTCCATTTAGACATCTTTCGGCAGTATCGATTGCTACTAAACTCTACGGATTTTTGTCTGAGGCTTTACAGAAGTAAACCCATCTTTGCTCTGATGGATACTTATGCCATTCCTCTAAACCCTCTGAAACCGAATTTTTCCTCTGCATCATACTTGAGAGAGTTTGTTCATTCCATGAAGGCACTTGGGATTTGGAAAGAAGACAGAGATGTTGACATCAGTCAGTTCGATTACGGTTCTGGTTACACATTTCTGGCCTTTGATCTTTCGGGGGACAGGAATTATTATACAGATATATAAAACCTTATACGTAACGATACGTTAAGCGTTGAAGTTCAGTTTTCCCAGCCTTTAGCTAATTCGGTGATTCTGATTGCTTATTGTTAATATCAGAATCTCCTGGAAATCAATAAAGACAGAACCGTGAGCTTCGACTTCACGAATTAAGGTCGATGGATACGCAAGAGCTATGGAGAGCTCTCGAGAGAGATCCATTTACGTGTACTATGCAAGAGGTGTTTTCCCGCCGGATTTGGTGCTTCAACTCAAACCTGTTCATCCATCTTTACTCATTGCTAATACGGATGATTCCAGTAAGCCAGGCTCGCATTGGGTGTCTTTTTTATACCGTCCAGCAAACAAGCATATATCTTTGATTCTTTTGGAATGTTTCCTCAACCACAATTCCAACCGTTCATGCTTATGCACGCGGAAAAATAGATCTACAACACGAGAATAGTGCAACATCAGATGTCTGACACATGCGGTCATCACTGTCTACATTACCTGAAATTAGCAGCCAGGGGTTATTCTACGGCAGAAATCTTGAACAACGCTTATACAAATGAACTGCTTTTAAACGACTTATACAAATGGACCTTTATTTAAATACACTTCAAAAATATCTAAGAGCAAGACGTCGTCAAGCTCATTCGAAACGAACAAGTCTTTCAACCCAAACCGAACCTCAAACGCCTTTAAACCAGTCTTTAATGCCTCAAACGCCGTCACCGCAATCCCTTCAAGAAACACCTTATCTGTATCCACAACAACTCATCTATTCACTCGATTTTCGCACGTCTGCAGACTTAAAAGAAAAAACCCTCGCTGACAGTGATATCGCAATGGTTAGTGGATTCGAAGAGGCCTTCGACGAGGACGGACGACTGGGAAACGTAGTAAATTTGCCTGTTGAGCAGCCCTCCCCACGTATACGTTTTATAGAGACACTACGAAAGAGATCTGATGTTATCACATGGAATAAGAAAAGGAACTGTGTCAATCGGAGGGAAATCAATACGAAGGTCGAACATTAATAGTTTAATACAAGGCGTATTATCACCCATCCCCGACCTGAAGAAACCTCTACCTGGGAGAGCCCCGTTTACTAACATGATACATCATGTCAATATCCCTGAAGAATTAATCGTGAATCCTGTGTACCGCCCTGCTCATGCACCTGACACGCCAAAGCTCCCTTGGTTTCATAATGATAAATAGCAATTTAACGTAAAATATTAGGTTGTATTGCAAATGATAAAATTTATTTTAACGTCTATAAAAAAAATTGAATAAAAATGTAATTCAATGTATGAATTGATTGCGTTATTTATTTATTTATTTATTTATTTATTTATTTATTTATTTATTTAGTTATTTTTTTATTTATTAGAGATTAAAAGTAACCACAAACAAACACAAATTCAATCTGAATACGAAAAGTTTATTTGAACAAATGAATATACAGAAATTGAATAAAACAGATAATAAATATAATTAAAATAATTAAACAGAGTAATTTAAAGGTTTGCAACATTGGTTCCATTTGGCCTTTTGACAGGTATTAAATTCAGAGCCGCTAGTATATTCGTTTTGGATGATTTCACATTTCACGAGTAAGTCGTTTAAAGGCAGTTCATTTGTATAAGCGTTGTTCAAGATTTCTGCCGTAGAATAACCCCTGGCTGCTAATTTCAGGTAATGTAGACAGTGATGACCGCATGTGTCAGACATCTGATGTTGCACTATTCTCATGTTGTAGATCCATTGCATAAGCATGAACGGTTGGAATTGTGGTTGAGGAAACATTCCAAAAGAATCAAAGATGTATGCTTGTTTGCTGGACGGTATAAAAAAGACACCCAATGCGAGCCTGGCTTACTGGAATCATCCGTATTAGCAATGAGTAAAGATGGATGAATGGGTTTGAGTTGAAGCACCAAATCCGCCGGGAAAACACCTCTTGCCATAGTACATGTGAATGGATCTCTCTCGAAAGCTCTCCATAGCTCTTGCGTATCCATCGACCTTACTTCGTGAAATTGAAGCTCACGGTTCTGTCTTCATTGATTTCCAGGAGATTCTGATATTGACAATTTTTTTGGTACAGAGGTGCCGACTTGGAATACCTTAACGTAACAGAAAAATCGGACACCCACTTAAACAACAGGTTGTAATCTGGAGTTAGAGAGAAACGTTCCTCGTAGAATATATTTGGCGAAACATTGAACACCTCACAGAATTCGGGAGTGTTAAAGCGAATCCCGACATTCAGAGGCAACCCCCAGCCCATGGTAACGTTTTTCACTTTTGACATTCTAAAGGTGTGTTATGGTAAAAGAGAACATCTCTCAAATAGGCTTGTAACACCAATTCAATTTCGATTATGAAAGGCTAGAGTGTCAGAATTCTTACTGGTGAAACAATGTTGAAATCGATTTGTTCATCTATGAGATCATCCATGAAGTGTTGTTTACAGCCGTAATGTTCTTGTAGAGGGCTGGGAAATGTGTTTCCGATTAACCAACCTCCCATCGCCCCTGGAAACGTAGCGTTCTCGGCAGTCTTGTAATAAAATGGGCTGTTGTATTGGAATGAATTTGTTCACCAGTAGGTGAGTTTGATGGTAACGTAACATAGAAATCAATGTCTTCATACATGATGGCTGTACTCGGATCAAACTGTTGTCAATAGGCACCTGTCAACCATTTAAAAGATCTATGTCTTGTACCCAGCTTTATATGCTGTCAGGGTAACCTTGCCATTTCACAAAAGCTTCGCGAACATCGCACCTCGTGCGCCAGCAAATAATCTGTTCAATGTTAAAAATTTCAGGCTTTTTCAACTTTTGTAGTTCCCGATCGTAGAACATACCTGAGATCTCGCTGCCATCATAATATTTAATTTTATACACAACAGGCTTTCTATAAATGATTTTTGAAACCTCAAACACCTCCTCGGTCCAGTTTGGAAGATAGCCTTTTTCAACTATGTTGTTCACTTTTGAAATACGTATCTAATCTCCAACTTGCAACCTTGGAATTGTTTGTGGTGCTGCTGTATAATAACTTTGTTGTTTCAACCATAGAGCTGGGGCATTTCGTTCATTGACATCAGCTGGCGCCATACCCAGGGCTCTGTGATTGCGGTGGGTGTAACTTAACACGAGATAAGGTAAGACATTGATGTATCTGTGTTGAAAGGCTTTCTGAAGTTCAAGCCCCTTCTTCGTTTTTAGAGGAATGACCCACGCATAGCGCGAGAAAACATCGATGCAGGTAAGTAGAAATTTATAACCATCATTCTGTTTTGACAGACTGGTTGGATCAACCAAGTCCACTTGAAATTGCTCAAATGGCACATGTACACGCATGCGATTATGTGGGTAATGATGACGCACCGGTTTATGCAGTGTATAAGCTCTCACACCCCTTAACCATTCACATGTTTCTTTTTCAGAATGATTTGTTTGTTTAGCTAAACCTTTCACACCACCAAAACCGGCAGCATTAGCGGGGTTAGAAAATGCATCATCCATGACCAAAATTTAAATTAAGTTATATAAAGAACACATCTGTATTTATTTATTTATAAACAGGTATATGAGAGTTCCGACCACCCTTTTAGACAGCATTAGTCCCTACTTAGATGCACACTTGTCAATTGAAACAATGTAGCAATTAGTTGAAAA
>JAHWFO010075487.1:654576-726949 GCA_023313115.1 Rhysida immarginata | reverse complement strand
ACACACACAATCGGTAATCTAAAAACAATTTTCTTATATGCTTCAATAAAAGTAATAAGCATTTGAGTGGGAAAAATTTTTTAATTTCGTACATATAATATATTTCTGCATACATTTCCTCCAGTGCCGAATACATTTTTTGTCAGGTCCTAACTGCCTCGCTGCTGCACGATTGCTCTTAGACCTTTCCAATCTTGGCTGTTAGTTTTCCGTTTAAAAGCTGCTGTATAGCTTGCACATCACTTTGGCAAATTTGAAATATACTCTGCTCATGGTGAAGATATACTCTATCATGCCCTTGCTTATAATAATAATAATAATAATAATAATAATAATAATAATAATAAATAATTTATAATAAAATACTGGATTCTAACACCTCTCAAACGTTCTCGTGACCATTTAGCCCCGCGCACGCGCTCCTGAATCTTTCTGATATTCAGCTCTGCGCTTTCTTGGAATCAAAATCGTATATTGAACGTGCTGTGCCTTCTCGTACAATGTAAATAAATCTTGGACTAAGTTTATTTAAGTAACTGCAACACTTAATTTTTATATGACGGAAATGGTTTGCCCTTATAGTGAGAAAGATGAAACTTTAAAGAAAATTCGAAACCTAGGAGAAAAATTTTATATAATAAAAAATAGAAAACAATCTTCGCTTTTATCATCAGCTCCTTCACCCCTACCATGTATCCAGCTATAAGAAATTTTAATTAAAAAACACAAAAGAAATGTGCCAACAGGCAACTTGTTTTCCTTAAAGACAAATTTCGTTTCCCGTTTTCAGTATTCCAGTGTGCGTGTATGCATGCGCGCCTATCATAAGCTGGCTGCAGGAGTTGGCCATTGTTTAGCGGGAGCGTGGGAGTGCGAGACGTCGCCTTCACCTAAAAGGGAAGATTTATCCTAAAAAAAAACGTGTATCCTGACGTGTTTTGTGCCTTCAGATTCATTACAAAACTATAAACGCATTCGGAACAGACTTCGAGATGGGATACGCTTTCACTGTCGGCCATTATTGCGAAGCGAAAGTGGCGAAAGTGATCATGCGCCCTTGAACGTGATCAGATTTGAAAGTTGATAATGTTGGTCGTGTAGTGAACGATGAGCGCTATTCGTAATTCATAGACACTCTTGACGCAATCTCCCGAATTTGTGGCCTTGTATCGAGGTCCGCAGTAACAGACGAGGGAGGCTTGCAATTTGCGCACTCCTTCTTCGACCGATCCCCAGCAGCAACGTGTCTAATGCACGAGGTAAGTATGCTTGCTTCTGTACGCCCGCTACGAGCCTGGAATTCTCCACCATACTGCAAATGCTCGGAAGCGATGCCAATCTCATTCGCGCCAATCTGGCGTCTTTGATACGACGCTGAACTGCTTATTTGCTTGCCAGAGGTTTCCGACAGCTTCCCTGCTCGCTGTCCTCGCCCCTTCTCATCCACCTTGCTCAGGAACTTTTTCATCGTTGTCAGTAAACTGCCTCCAACCGTCCCGAATGAGATCCTCCGTTCAAATGACCCAGAAAGTTCCTTTCCCATCTATCTTTCGCTCTCTTTCTCTACCTCTTCGCCTTTTCCTAACTATTGCGTTCAGAGATGGTGCCACTAACAATTCTCCTATGTCCTGCTCTTTTCTATGCTCGCTGTCAACCCTCGCGTGACAACCATTCACTTGTGACACATGCATACCGAGCAGATGTTTTACCTCTCCCAACTCCACAAGATCGATTTCTTGCTTTATTTTGTCCATGATGGAGGTTAGGATGGAGACATTTTTTGTTGCTGTCATGATATCATCCACGTAGACTGTTAAGAGAATGGGGCACTCAGCAGTAGTGTAGTAAATGGAGTGAATTTCAATCGCGTAAGAAGCTGACGCAATTTTACGTACCAGCATCTTCCACCTTGTTTGAGACTGTAAAGTGATTTATGCAATTTGCAGACGTAATTAACTGGCGTTGATAATCACTTGGGTGGCGATAGACATATGGTGTGATCTACAGGTGCGTGAAGATATGCACACTTGATGTCATACTGGTGCAGTGACATCCCTGTATTTGCAGCTATGGCAAACAGTAAATGGAGGGATTCCATTTTGATGACAGGTGAGAAAGTTAACTCATACTGGCTCCCGTAGACTTGTGATGAGCCGATAGCCACCAACCTTGCCTTGAATCTGGACACTGAGTCATCAGGGTTATATTTGATGCAGTAGATCCATTTGCTCTTTAAAATTTTTCCATTTGGTGGTGGAAGCTCTAAATTCCAGACATAATGAAGTATGAGTGAATTCAATTCATCTTGCATGGCCTCTTCCCATTGATGATGTTGGGGATAAGCGAGTGCTTGTTCATAAGACTGGGATGTGATGGGCGGAGTGATTAGCAAGTCGGAGTCAGTGAAGTCTGGATGACATAAGGCGGCACGTTGTATTTCTGCCTTCTCTTTTAGCCTTTGTGAACGTCGTAATGCCGGTTGTGGGAGTTGTAAACTGGCAGTTGGTTCACTGATGATTTAGGCGAACAAGCTGGAACAATTTCCATCAATGTGGTTTCTGATGGAGGTGTAACCACTAGTGTGTCTTCAGTATCAGATAGGGCCTGGATTTTTCTCTCGCCTAATGTTAAAGTGGGTAAGGTTGGCGGGATGCTCTGAATGATATGTGCTTTATCAGGCTGTGGTGTATCAAAAACTGGAAGTCCATGTGAATTGGAAATACCAGATGAACAGATAATGATGAATCTGATTTTCTCATAAACTCTGGAAATACCTTAGGTAAGAAACGAACTATACGTGTTCACAAAAACTTCCTCTCATCGAGGGCAAAAATAAGGTACCCAGGAGAAGAAGCGGAGTATCCAATAAAAACACCAGTTTTGGCGCAAGCATCAAACTTTGATCGGTGCGACTTAAGCATATAATAGTATACCAGGCAACTGAAAGGAGCTCGATATTTGATGGTCGGTTTCTTTTTGGACCATACCTCCTCAGGGGACTTAGTCTGACCTTGTCTGGGTAGAGAATTTAGATTAAATGCTGCTGTATTCGCAACATGGTCCCAGAATCAGTGCTGAACTTTTGATGATGTAAGAAGAACTCGAATTCCATCGCAAATGGAGTGGACGGTTCTCTCAGCAACATTTGACTGGGGGCTATCAGGAACGGTGAATTGCTGAGATATGCCTTGCTTCGTACAGAACTCACGTAGCTCCGCACTTGTGAATTCTGTTCCATTATTGGAACGTGTATACGCCAGATCTTGTCCTGTAGAGCATTGTAGCTTTAGTATCAAGTCCATTAATTCTTTTGGCACTTCACTTTTTGTCAGTGTAGCACAAACGAAAGTTTTTCATGAGAAATCATCGATGGCTACTAACAGGAATTTGTTTCCATGAATAGACATTGGTCTCACTGTATCCATGGATAGGCATTGTATCCATGTGAAGTAGCTGTAAAAGACGTGTTGACCGTTGACCTTGTACATTGTTGCGAAGTGCCTGAGGGAATGCAGCACATGATTGGTCATCATTTAATGGCGGCAAAACTGTAAGACCATGCATGCTATGGTGTTTCACTGCTGCGATGAGTTTTTTGATGATGGATGGCCCAATGCATTATGAATATCAATATAAGTGATGGCCATTGAAAGTAATGGGGGAGGGTCGTTTCGAAAAACTGAATGGATATTTGAGACCACGGGAAGGAATAAGAGGTCCTCCATGCCTTCCTTGGCAGCGATGGTCGTGCCCTTAGATGAAGTAATAGAGTAACCAGTTCGGTTGAAAAGAAGACTATAACCCTGCTTTGATAATTGACTCTTGGAGACTAGATTGAGGCATGCGCGATTGGAGTTTCAAAACTGCTCCTGAATCTGATAACACAATTGTTGCACCAGTAAAGATGGCAGCAATAGTTTTCTTAGGGTCTGCAGTGTGTATCCGCTTTTGACAGCTTTGAAAAGAATTAAAGAACTCTTTTTCTTTAATTACGTGAAATGAGCCACCCGTGTCCACTATTCAATCCTTGTTTGGAACACCAACACAATTGGCTCCTGGTTTCTTGCTTTGCCCTTTTGTGCTTGATTTATGAGGCTTATACTTAGGACGTGAAAATGATGCAACAAGGCATGCGCTTAGTTGATGCAGGATTCTGCAAACGGAGGGGGGGTATCGCGGACCTGCAGTAGTGGGATTAGTTTTGGATGGACAAACCGTTTTTATGTGTCCTCGGCCTCCACAATTATAGCACGATACATCATTTGTTCGATGAGAATTTGGATGTGGACGTGGGGAAGAAACAGAGGTGGCACACAAGGCTACGTCTATTGAGGAATTTAGTGTAGCGTGGTCCTTAAAGACCCATTTAGTTCACTTAAGAAGGTTTCAATTGACATTGATGGATTTGACTGAACCGCGAGTCCCAATGGATTATAGGTTGAGGGAAGACCTGCGACCATATGGTCAATCAAAATTTTATCATCCACAACCAGAGACACGGCTCCAGCCTGAGCACGGATTTATAGCGCTCTTGCTACATAGGCATTCGGATCATCAGCGTCTAAGAAACGCAATGCTGAGAAACGCCACATTGTTTCAGCCTGTTTCCCTGAATTTGGCCTTTTATCGACGCTTAATTGCTTCCCATAATGTAAAGAGATTGTCATTCTGAAGCATGACGACAATATCATCACTCACCATACTCAGGAGGTAATGCCTTACTCGTGCCCAGTCCAGGTGCATGGATGAGCTGGCTGATGCTTCTGTATAGAATGAGACGTTTTCTTGGACGTATTTGGCTAGCCCTTTGGTTTCGAGGAAGGTTAAAACTCGGTACTTCCATTGAATATAATTGGCACTCGTTGGCCTAAGGAGGGAACGAACCTCTTCAAAATACGATTCCTCCATATTGTATTGAAGACTAAACCAAAAAAATAAAAAATTAAAATAGAAGAGAATTTAAGAGGTGATACTTAAAAGAACCCCAAACATAAGAATAGATGTGGCTCTTTTAAAAAAATTTTATTTTTGTCTTTAGAATGACATATTTATTTTCAAAAAAAGAATATTCTATACAATATGATTCAATTGAGGATTTGGTATTGTGATCTCCATCACAAAAGAAAATATTTCTCAAAATAAATAATAAAAAATATTTAATTGTACGTTAAAAACAGCAAAATACTCTAGTGAGAAATATCAATCGCTACACTGTGCGAATTCAGTTTAAATATCAAAATATTCATTGGGACAGACTAATTCCCAATAAGGAATAAGAAAGAAATTTCAAATTCTATTTATGTCTATAGGAAGACTATAAAGTAATAGTTAATTCTTATTAAAAAAAACTGAAATGTGCAGCATGGCATTCCTAAAACGCGTTATTGTTGAAATAGTATCAAAAGAAAAACTTTTATATTGTTCATTATTACCTTACGAGTAAATCCGCAAAAATGCTTTTATGCTTCAAAAACCCGAGGATTTAAGAAATTATAAATATACCGATTGCAGAAGTGGTACAGCCAACTGCAGTAGGCTACAACTTATGCAAATCATTTAAAGATATGCCTAAAAGGCAAACCACACAGTTTTGTTTTGTTTGCAAACGAAAATTTCGCAATATAATGTAGTACACATTTAAAGCGTTATAATGATTGAAATAAAATATCAAATTTTCAAAAAGTAATGAGTTCATAAATTTTTGTCAAATGCTAAATGTAACTACAGATATTCGTATTTAGTTTGACATGTTTGCTATGCTTGCCATCAATGGCTTTGATCTGGCAAAGATAAAGAGCAAAACTCGCTGAAGTGTCGAGATCGAGACATCGATGCTTTCGAAGTCCTGAATGGCTGTTTTGAGCTCAGCGATGGTTTCGGGGTTATTTGCGTAAACTTTGTCTTTAATATTGCCCTACAAAAATAAGTCCCAAGGGTTGAGAACAGGAGCATATGGCGGCCAAGCCATTCCCATTCCAGTGGCCTCTGGGTACCCAAAAGCCAGAATGCGCTCTCCAAAGTGTTCTTCCAGGACTTCAAACATTCTATTGTTCCGATGTGGTCGTGCATCATCCTGCATGAACCTAACTTTTCTAAATCTGGGTCACTTTGAATAATAGGGATGAGATCATTTTCATATCGTTCAGCAGTCATCTTGCCTTCAATGAATATCGCACCGATTATTCCCAAAGCAGTTACCCGTTTGGGGTGGAGAGACTTTTCGATAGCGAAATGGGGATTTTCAGTCCCCCAAATGCAGCACTTATGCTTTATACGTATCCATCCAAATGAAAGTGGGCTTAGTCGCTAAATCCAATCATATTTACATCAAATCCCAACCACCAAGTTTTAACTGAATGTCGCCAATTGTTCAAAATTATCAAGTTTTTATTTCATTTAGCTCCATAATCGTCACCTTGTAAATCCAGCAGAAGCCGGCTCGGTGGCCAAGAGGGTTGAGGCGCAGGTCTATCCACTATCGAAACCAGCGAGTCGCGGGTTCGAATCCCACCGAGGGCAAGGATGTTTGTGTTTGTCCCTTTCATTATCATCCTTTCATCATGCAGAAGGCAACGGGAAACAACTGCATTATCACTCTTCCTTAGAAAACCAAGAATGGATCGCATATGTCCACACAGTCACCAGCAGTTGATTTTGACTTGATGGATCTTAACAACAAATCCAGCAGAAATGAGAAACATTTACTTTCTGAAAGGTAACAGGAAATCATAAATATATATTGCATCAAAAGTGGAACGATCTGTTGTTGCCATTCAGAATATCTTTAAGAAAGATGACCAGTATGGGATAAACAAAAGGACTGGACGAAAGCCAAAAGTGACAGAAAGGGCCAAGAGTAAAGTTTTTGATCTAGCAAACAGAAAAGAAATGTCGAATAGGTTCTGAAATGTCACATGTTACTGTGGCAAATGTATTGAAAAGCAACAAAAATAATGCATACATCAAACTTCAAGCCAAACCAAAGCTAACTGCGAAACATAAACAAGTGAGGCTGGAATGGGCCAAAGCACATGTGGACTGGAAGGATAAATGGAGCTGCGTACTTTTTTCCGATGAGAAAAAATTCAATTTAGATGGATCGGATGGTAATAAAGGATATTGGGACGATTTAAAAACGGAACCTAAAGAACAGTTCAGTAGGAAAATGGGTGATGGTGTTGTTATGGTTTGGGCTGCATTCAGCTCGGGTGATAAGACAGATCTTGTTACAGTAAATGGAAGGTCGGACACTAAAGCATACCAGGAAATGTTCTACAATCACTTGATACCCTTTGGCCCTTTAATTGGCGGAAACTCTTGGACATTGCAATAAGACATTCCTATGCTATACAATGCAATCAACAAAACATCGGTTTGGAGAGCAACAAGTAACTGTCTTCGGCTAGCCATCCAGAAGTCTGTACATAAATCCGATGGAGAATATGTGAGCATGGTTAGTACACCTGGCTTATACAAACAACAGGCAATTTTCACAAGTCAGTGATTTAAAAGTAGCCATTTATCTTGTATGGGACAAACTGAAGGAAACGCTGTTAAAAATGTGGTTGAAGGCATGCCTGATCAAGTATTTAGGTTGATTGGAGCAAAGGCTGGCTTCAGTAAGTATTAGCAGCATTAATTCAATGTGGTAGGCTGGTTTTGACGAGTGTATTTATAATTTCTTAAAAGCAAAATTCTTCATTATTCCTATTTTTTCTATTTATTCAAAAGCTATTTGCCACAAATATGTTATATTTTGTTTTTTTACTGTGTACAGATTCAAAATGTAATTTCTGTTATGTAATTATTTTGTACGAAATAAAAGTTTCAAAACCCTGATTACAGGCATGTATTTATACTTTCTTAACACACCTTATTAGAAATAACGTCCATGGCCTCCAGCAAGATAAAGGAACTTATAGCGATTTGAATGGATTCTACATAGTTGTAATCATTTGGGTAGTGGTGTAATGCCAAAAAATAAAAATGAACTGGTTACAGCCACTTTTGACGGTACAGGGAAAATTATTTGAGATTTAGTTCGACCCCTCTTCGAACCACCAGTATTCCGATCTCTTCTCTACGAAATTGTGATGTCGTTATATTTCGATTCAAATATAACTCGTGTAATGCTTTTATGTGGAAGCCTCGGGAACGAGAAGTTTTTAATCAGCAATAGACGGACCGACTGGACTTACGTTCATCCTCCCGCCTTTTATACTTAATAAAGAAAACGTGCCAAATACTATGACTAACCCCTCCCAGAGATACCCCGTGTGAACGATTATCTTGTTGCTGAACACGTAATAGTAGCTGACAGTTTTGTTACGCTGTATCGATCGTTAAATTATATTGTTAAGTTTGAGATGTAGCCATAGAGGGGACTGCAATAAAGGGGACTAAAACGCTTCTTCCATAAAGACAGCAATCCACTTGTTAACTGAAATTTAAAAGAACGGAATTTACGCGCGTGCACAGAGCAGGGGATTAAAAGACCGTGATATGAGGTATAATTTGTTTGGAGAAAACTTGAGGTAAGGTCAGACAAGTTACGGGTGGAGTGAATTAAGATAAAAAGGTGCTATAAAAATGAAACTGCTCCAGTAGGTTGGTTTACAACATGTAGAGGCGAAGAGGTTGTGTCGGCTCACTCCTGTGGAGGCAGAGCAAAAGACAATTCGAAAAGATGATACCTACTAGGGTAGTTTAGATGGCTCATGACTAACACATACAAATAAACCCTAGAAAGTAGTTTTCTATTTCCTTTTCATTTTCCTCCCCCACCCCCCTCACTGACCTTCCCCTGTCATCAGAATATACGATCTCGTGCTGGTGTCTTCCAACGGAACTTTCCTAAAAGCAAAAAAGGAAGTAAATAAAAAAAAAAACAAGGCAAGAACAATGGAAAAGAAAGTCAATCTGTGTTATTAAACTATTTTCTTGTGGAACAGTGGTTTCCTTTGTCTTTGTTAGCATAACATCTTGTCCACAGTTTTTGGACCAGCCAGGTGGCCGAGAGGGCTAGGACGTAGGCTTTCTAGTTCTCGAATTTACCTGGTCGTGGGTTCGAATCCCGCCGTTGGCATGGATGTTTGTGTTTGTCCCGGGCTGCGTATAGATATAACTTCTGTAAAAGGCGCAAAATGACCATAGTAGTCTACACCTAAAATTCTAATCAACCAAACGCCAGTTTTTGGCTAATTTACTTTATTACAAATTTATTTTATTTTTATTTTATTATAAATAAGTATATAATGTACCTAGCATTATGTACAGAATAACTTTGAAAAAATTTTGTCAATTTTGTCAATACAGAATAAATAGTTCTAAGATTAATTTTGATAAAAATTTTGTTACCTGTAGCTTATGGATTTTAAGAAGATCGGAACCAGTAAATAGGGCATCACGAATCCCTTCTCACTGAGTGGTTGTGTTAGAGGAGCCTCGTTCGAAAGTGGAGTGGACATTACATTGAAGACAAGAATTTAAGTGTTCGACCAAGTTGTTGTAAGCAATTAAATTTTTTTTAAATTCTTGATTGCTCTGGGCGAAAGGGTTACTGTACCCAGGAAAACGTAATAGAAGTGCGCGTTAGGGAATGCAAGATTTACTTGGTTGATTTGTAAGCTAACTATGACATAAATGCTTGGAAAAGAAGCTACACGATTAAGTTGAAATTGGCTGAGAAAATTTCTTGTTTCCGTAATAGCGATATTTTTCTTAAAACTTTAGGGAGTGCAAGTGTGACGTCAGTCCTTGGAATTCTTCAGTCACGTGACTCGATTTGGTTCCAAACAAGTCTTCTCGCTTCGGGATTTAACATGGTTCCAACGTAGGGATGGAATAAAATCATTTTGTATAAGCCCAGTGTTTATAACATATTTAAGATGTGAAATTGTTTAGTTCCTCACTGCTCAAGAAGGAGCCAAAACAGCGATTTAGACATCTATCGTTTTCCCAAAGAAAGAAGGATCTGCGAACGATGGCATTCTTTTGTTAAGTGATTAAAAATGATTAAAAAGCGTTCTAATAATAATGTATAAATTATATAATGGTATTAAATGTCTTAATAATAATATAAATTACACAAACTAACATAATAATTTAAGAGATGTCATTTTTACTGGCCGCCCGTTTCAACGTTACTAGTATGTATATTGCGTGGTTCCAATGTTTGGAACCAGCGATCCCATTTCCTAGGCTCTCGGCCCGTTCATCGTGCAAATGACGTCAGCGTTGCTATTTAAAATAGAGTTGTATTGCTTATGATTGATAATAGCGCTTTTTAGTCAATAAAGCTCCAGTTATTTTAATTAGATCAACCTATTTATGTGTGAGTTATTGCTAAGATAATAAAAGTCGATTCTTTAACCAAATAGCTAGTTATAGGGAGGGGTAAGCACTTAATTAATTCTTGAGATTATATTTTTCAGGACAGACCAGATCAAGTAATATGAGTGAACATTACAGTAGAGGCTGTACGATGAAGTCGGGTAACCGTCGTCTAGATAAGGAATAGATGTCAAAAAGTTTTATAAAATAATAAAAAAATATATATCTCGAGTAGAGATATTAAAGAAGCAAATTGAGCTGATTTAGAAGAAAGGCTTGACTTAGTCAGCAACTTGATTGTTGTGTACCAGAAGTATACTTAGGCTCGAAGACGACGGTAGGTAAACAATCAAAACGCTGCTGAGTTGGAAGTTTCTTTGAATACAAAATAAGAGTTTATTAATACCTGCGAGCTTTAGTTGAAAGCAGGCATGAATCCGACAGAGAGGGTCAATATTATTACCACCATATCAAAGTTGGGTTCCAGGATATTTGCTTGGGCAGACAGTCTTGAGAAATTTAGGAGAGTATCTTCGAATTGTTGAAGCCCTCAGAGTATCTTCTCCAGACCAAGCAATAGAGGAAGAATTGACTCTGATTAGAGAAGGAGTTGTGTAGCTTCCACACATTGCGGAGTGGTAAACGGTTGTTATTGAAACTTTCCTACGAGTAGGTCTGTCGAAGTACACGAAATGCTCTGATTGCTTTACTGCCGATCGTTTGAATCGACCCTTGGTGAGCCTGGCGGAAGTCATGTAGCAATTACTTTAAGAAAGGTAAGAAGATATTAGGAATTACAGACAAAGATTGAATTTGCGTTAATTTTTGGGTATATGGCCGTTGAAACCTACCTGGCAAACTTAAAAAGCCAAGCCCATGTTCATGAAATACTTACCCAGCTGTTTATTCATATCTTCCCTATGATTAAAGAGCCACATTTTGCACTGTGGATAAGTGAATTGCTGGGCAATGCCAAAACCTGGCAACAAGCGAAAATAAAGTTGAAAGACAGATTCAGCCAGTCTAAGACTGAGGCTGCCCAGAAGATGATACTATATAAGAGGATGCAATATGAAAGAGAATCTTTTTTAAAATATTTTACCGGATTGAGAAGATTAAGTGCCACTTTACCCTAACCACTGTCGTGACAAGAGTTAGTGGAATTGGCCCTCGAGAATATGTTGGATTATTTAAAATAAAAAAATCAACCATCGTCCATGAGGACTGAAAGGTGATTAATTAGCGTTTGCATGGAATGGGAACAGATTCCAGCCATGACCAAGGCAAATCATACTGGAGAGTGAAGAGAAAGAGCAAACAAAAAAGGAAATAGCAAGAGGGTGGAACCAGGAGTGGTGCCCCTGGCATTGTGAGATTCAGGTGCTTCGGCCAAATACACTACAGCGAAATTACAAATGCCAGGGTCAGGGATTTTAGCGTACCCTGAGTGGGCGCTGTCCTTTTTTCACGGTTTTGAGTCCAGGAAACTAATTCGCAACCGTTTCAAGTATGTAATCCTCCTCTTTGCTGTAGAGCCGCAAACTTGGGTTAGCCGCAGAGTGGTTAATGTGCCCTCCTTTATTGAAAAGGTGTGTTTAACGTGTTCTTGCGTAGTCTAATGGAATACTTGATTTAGCTAACCCCAACGAAGGGAGCTCTAGAGCGAAATTAACTCCCGCAGGTATGCTCTGCCGTCTTCCTCCATCTGATACCCTGTTCATGGCCCGGTAGTCTCTAGCGTAATTATAGATTCAATCCTCCCATATACCTCTTCGAATCAGTTGTCTTAGAGAAAAAAAATCCAGAAAGATTACTAAACGATGTTTTAATTAACAGGTTGAGCTTATTTTGCAATACCAATGTTTTATTTTTGTTTTGGAAAACGATTTAAAATTTTGGAGAACTTTAATTTGTTGAGTTCACCGACTTTTAGGAGGGAATTTTAGCGTTTTTGATAATAATTCATGGTTTTAATTAGGTATTTATTTAATAATTATTTCGATCTAGTGGAAATAAATAGAATTTATTTAAGAAGAAGTTCGGCTCTCTGTTAAACGTTAACAATTGTTGATGATGATGTCTCGGCTTGAGACAGTTTCGCTATTGTTTACTTTTGAGGCGCGCCCAAGTTATTTTTTGAAGTGGTAGATAAAAGGCAGGCTTCCTTGAGTAATCGTGGAGGTACGGAGAAGTCGCGCTCACCTGGATTGAGTAGAAATGGCGAACGATACTCACCCTACTGCCACTGCCATGGCTGAGAGAGTTAGAGTCAGGCTGGAAGAATGTTCATTGAAAAACTTATTTCGATTTACTTTGCAATGAGAGATTGTAATGGAATATCTTGGAAAATTGATGGCCTCAACCAGTATTGATGTTGAGTGTCGACGTTTTTTTTTGTTTGAATTTACCCTCTTGTAGAACAGCAGCTAGATTTTTTTAAATTGTTTGTTTGCCCTTCATGATAGAACGTTTGGATGAACGCCATGATAGCTACCTGTTTTCCACTCAAGAACTTTCCTTTTGTGATGATCAAAAAATTTTATATATTTTTTTCCATCACATTTGTGACTTTACCTTTTTTTGTAGGAAAATTTTTCCTATTTCACCTGGCCAGCTTATAAATCAATTCAGAATATATTTCAACTTATAAATCCCCAACTCATTTATATTTCACAATTACCAATTATATTTTTTAATTACACTTTGTTTTTGAATTTTAATTATGGAAACCGTTTGTCCACTTTCTGTTTAAGTATTGTGCTTTCTATTGTGGATAAAATGTACCTTTTTGACGTTTAGACCCTTCACTAGTTATTAAACTTTGTTCCTGACATATATAATTTTTTTGCAAGGATTTAATTATTTCTTAATAATTAAATATTGTAGTTTGAACTAAGTATAGTTCTTTACATTAATTTTCTTATGTGTATACACTCTTTCTTTTGAAATCTGGTAGATGGATTTCTTTGGTATTAAGTCTTCAGTTATGCTTATTTAAGGGCTCTTTTCTTAGCTTTCAAAAATATAACTATTAGCTTTCTAATTGATTTTTAAGGAAATGTTACTTCTTGTAAATGACAATTTTAGAATGAGTTTCATGTCTAATTATTGAAGATAATGTTCTTTTATTTACATACATATGCTGTTAAGAAGTGACTGCCTATTGTCATCATGTGCTAGCCGTGTGCCTTCAGATTGTTGCTTCAAAAGTATAAACTCAACTGCTGAAGAAAATTTTTTCACTACTCTGCCACTCTTGTATGTGAATAGTTACTTATAGTGTGTAGAGTAATAGCGTCCCCCACCTGGGTGTCTCCTGGTGAAGGTCTTTCTTTCTTCATTCCTATTATCCACTATCATCATGGAATGCATGGTGGATATGATTGCTGACGGGCCTTTTTCCGTATTCCTCCGGTTCTTCTGTCGGGTTTCTCTGCTGTTTATGTCCTGCAGAGGCTTTCGCCGACTGAGTCGAGGATGTTCTGCAGGCAACAGAATGTGGCAGACCGAATAATGGCTGCTGACTGCATCAAGATTGGGCAAACCACCGTCCACCTGAATTATGCTGAACCCGGATATGTTCCAGTTCTCATCCGGGACGCATCGCCACTGATGGCTGAGAAGTATCTTCGAGACTACATGTTGGACTATAGGGTGGTGCGAAGAATTTCATACCCCCTGCACCCAGATTCTCCTCTTCAGATGAGGGGTGACATCGTAGTCTACATTGAGCTCCATAGAGACATTCCTGAGTTCATTGTCATGCGCGGAGGCCAAGTCTCCGTGTCATAAAAGGGACAGAGGATCGCTGCTGGTACTGCAAAAAGACTTCTCATATTAGGAAATGTAAGTGCTGTAACAAGACCGTGCACAAATTCCATCAGTGCCAGGAGAAGTCAGATGCTCTATCAGCAGCCCCAACGCCACCGCCTCGAGGAATGTCGTCCCAGCAACCAGCAAAGATGACTTTTCCGGCCAAGTCACCAGAGTCAACCAGAGCAACCACGCCTCTTCCTTCACCAAGGAAATCGAAGACGGCCCCGCCATCGTCGCCTCTTCCTACGATTCCTGGAAGGGAAATACCACCTCTCCCTCCCGGGCCTCGTGTGGTTCGTGAGACTGTTTCTTCTCCTCCTTCTTCGCCTGATGTTTCTTCGCCGATGTTGGAAGACTGTCTCTCTGCAGAAGTCATCTCAGACGATTCGTTGTGCTCTGAGTCGGTGTTTGCTGTGGAGGAGTCTACATGTCTTCCTCCACCCGTGCTTTCATCGGCATCACAGCCTCTCCGAATCGTCTGTGCACCTATGCCTGGTAAAATTTCTTCCTTTGCTGGGACCTCAAAGCCATCAGCGTCTGCTCAGCGGGATCTTCTTGCAGCGCTTAAGAGCCCTCACAAGACAAAGGCCCGACATCATCGTAGCAAGAGGGACGGGATTCCTGTATCCTATTCTTCTGAAAGAGACAGCTGCACAAACCATCATCATCGCAGCCCCTCTTCCTCTTCGGGACGTGCTCGTTCCCCTAGATGGAAGACATCTGAGCCTCCTCCCTCGTCAGTCAGGCTCAAGTCTCCTTCAGATACAGGTCAGCCTCCATCTGCCTAATTGCGCAGTGAAGGTCTTTTCCCTAAACGTTTGTTCCCTTGGATCGTCCTTCAAGCAATTGGTGTTATCATCTTTTTTTGCCCTGTACAGGTCAGATGCCGTCCTTCTTCAGGAGGTGAAGCTTGCTGCTTCTCAACAGCTTGCTAACCTCCCTGGCCTTTGCAGTCAATATCCATCTGCACAGTTCTTCATCAACTCATCTTCACCAATAGGCAAGGGGTTGCCTCCACCATGGCATTGAACTGTGTCTTTGACTGCGAGTGCAGGGTGATCTCTTTAGATCTCCTTCTATCTGGTCTCAAATTCCGATTGCTTCATGTGTATGCCCCATGTTTATCAGCAGAGAAACGGACATTCTTTGAACATCTAGACTTTTACCTGTGCTCGTCCTTGCCTGTAGTGGTTGCTGGGGACTTCAATTGCCTTCCGGATGAGAACGACATCTTTTCGTCTGGGTGTGTCTACCGGTTGTGCCAGTGGAATGCACTTTCGATCTTTGGGCGTCTTCTTCCCATTCCAGCCAATGTGGCTCCACCTTTCATCAGGGGCCCTCTGTGTGTTCGAGGCTGATCCTTTTTCTCGTGGATGCCACATTTCCTGTGTTCCGAGTTCCATGGAGGTCATTCCATGATTGTTTTCTGACCACAGTGCCATCAAGTGGACTTGGTATCCTCCATTCCCAGTCTTCTCTGCAGCCCCTACTTCGAACAATTGGTATCTGAACGTTTCTCTGCTTGACATCGAAAATACAAGGGAATGTTCGTTCGGTTTATGGAAAGACATCTTCACAACCTGCCTCCGTTACTAGCTTCGTGGCTTTCTCTTAACCTCTTACTATCAAAAGGGTGCATTTATGCACCTGAGACCGAATTTTTCAGAGAATTAAGTAAAAGAATTTTTATTTATCAAACAATTGGATATGTAGAACAACAATTTATTTTTCAATAAAGCAGACTCTTTTTTTTATAAATGTCGTATATTAACCATTTAACTTGCAATAATAAATTTATTTATATATAATTAAAAAGACAGTTCTTTCTGTAATGGGAAACGAGTGAGCGATCTAACATCCCACTTTGAACTGCTCGAAATAAAATATATTTGCGTTCAACAGTTCTAAAATCTTCTCAAAATCTATTAGAATACCTTTTTGTTAACTTCTGTAAAAAGCATTATTACGTAAAATGAGAAATTTTATATATTTTCTATCGTAAATCCTCCGATGTAAATCCAAAGCTCCTTTCTTTCCACTAAACAGGAACTTCAAACTTTGGCGCGCATTTTGAAAGCCACTATTATAGCTGGATACATAAGAGTAATTTTTATTTTGAACACAAGACATGCATTTATATATTTCTCACAAGTAAATATTATTATACAAATTTATATATAAAAAAGATATATTCGATAGAGAGTCATAATTACATCAACTGTGGAGTGTCTTTGTTCATAACTTGACCTTCCTGCTGCTATATCTGCTACAAGGAAGTGGTTTCAACCTGCTCGCTGACTAATACTCGTGTCATCTTATTCAAGCCTAGGCAATACGCTGATTTTTGTATTTTGGATCGCACATATTTTTACCTATGAAGAAGTGTATCAATTTAGCTGACTTTTTATCCACATCAGCAATAATCGTATTTGAAATATGCCCTTAACGGATAATATCTCAAATAATAGTCTTCATTTTCAACAAGCTATTAAGACATTATCAGTTTATTTCATTTTCTGTTTGTGAGGACTAAAATATTAATGAAGATAATTTAATTATTTGATATATTCTGTTGACTTTAACGAATTAATTTATTTTTAGTACACTTTTAAAAATTCGAATAATTTTTGAATTAAAAAAAGTATGCTTTATTCTGATTAGTCTCCAATTTTTCAGTTGCTTTCCCCTTCCCTGTGTGGTTGCAATGAACATACCAATTCCATCCTCTTTCAAGGACAAAACTTCATTTTCTTAGTTGTTTACATTACAAAGGGATTTTCATTTCTTCGAAATAATTTTATAATTTGGATGCAAACGTTAATTTTATTTCTTATTTTCGAATATGTAGATTCAAAAAAATCTATGTTTTTGTTTCTTTTGTTTACTATGATTAATTGGTTTTTACATCTGAAGTCTTTAAAAAATTATTTATTTTTTTAATTATATTAAGCCTAATTACTAAATTTATAAAAAGAAAGGATTACTAACATAATTCAATATCTTTAAACTAACTATTTCCAAATGTAAGCCGAAATTTAAAATGCATGTAAATATTTGGAATTTTCTTGAATAGATATCATTACAAGATGACATTAAAAATCATAAAACATATGTAATAAGAGCTGAATGTTTCAATGTATATTAGCACAGCCTCAGTTGTAAAATACATTGCTTCTAAGACCTTTCATTCATTAAAAAGGAAAGGAGGAGGAGCTTGACTCTGATTGGTTACAAAGGGAAATGATGCGATCGAGGCCAATTGAAATTAAATGATGTAATGGCGCCAAGTTTGAATCACAAGAAAAAAATCATAGCGTTTATAAAAATTATAATATTTTAATTATTTTTTAGAATTCGTATAAAACAATCATTTCTTCACGTTTTCGAGCTAAGTTGCTGATTGAGAATATTTTTAGTTTTTTTGATTTAGTCTTTGTAATTTATAAGTTATTTCTAAATTTCATATACTAATAATAGATTTACAAATGGTTCATGGAAATACCTTCAACATTTATGAATACTATATAAAAAAAATTACGCCTGTACATAGGCTTCCTTTTAAGAAAGAAATTTTTAAATTAGTCTATATAATTTTAGTGAACTTAAGCAAAAGCCTTGCAGGAAGAAAAGGGTTAAATCCAAGATCCGTTGTTATTTCAGAAAGATTGGGTTGGACGCCGCTAGATGCAATCGGTGCCATCTCCTCATGCTGCAAGAAATCCTGCGCCTCCTCCGCTGTTCCATCCCAAAGGGGGAGTATGCTGATGACATCCAACATATGTTGTCAGCTGTGTTTGCAGAGGAGAGGCGTCGTGCCAATAAGAAGAGTGATATCATTTGGTGGTGGAAAATGGAACAGTGGAAAGTGACTCTGGCATCTTGTCTGCCTTCCATGCTCATTTTTCATAATTTTTTGGCCACCCAGTCTTTCCATCCGATGCCATGATGAAGTGGAACGAGGCACTTAGACCTTTCACTGCTGACGCTGACCTGTCAATTACCTGTCCCTTTTCCGAAGATGAAGTTAAGAAGTGTCTGTCAATGGATAGTCATCATCAGTCCAGCCCTGGATTAGACGGCATCCCATACTCGTTCTTTAATGTCCTTTAATACTCGTTCTTTTACTTGGAAACTTCTTGGACCTTTTTTGGTGCAAGTGTTTAATTTGATCCTGAAGGACCCTTCCTCCTTCACGTCGGACTTTACCGCAGGGAGAATCATCTTGCTCCCCAAGTACCGGATCCTGAACTCGTCACCCAGTGGAGGCCTATTACTCTACTTAACACAGTTTACAAGGTCTTCACTGGTGTGCTCCAACAATGGCTCAAATGTTTCACCGACGAGTTTTTCGATCAGGGGCAATCCTGCTCCATTCCATCTCGCAGGATGTCCGACAACCTGATTACCATCAAATGTGTTATGGAGGAAGTGTGTGCGCGTCGTCACACTCTCGCCGTTCTAAGGCTTGACCAGGAAAAGGCCTTCGACAAGGTGAATCACGTGTTTCTTTTCCAAGAGTTTCACCATTCTTCAGAAATTTGCTACGATTATCTCAGCACTGTATGCTTCAGCCTATTGGGTGACAATTAATGTCTCCACTTCGCCTTTCTTCGAACTGTCCAAAGGCAGTTGTGCAGTGGTGTCCAATCTCTCCCCTCTTATACATATTCTATTTTGAGCCAATTTTGCAACATCTTAATCACCACCCAGATGTCCGTGGTTATGATTTGCCAGCTGCTTCCATCAACATCTGTATGTTGGCATATGCTGACGATGTAGTGCTATTTGCATCTGATCCGTATTCCCTGGGCATCTATAAAGAATCCTTCGATCTCTTTAGTACTTCGATGGGAAGTTCCATCAATCTCGTCAAGTCTAAAGGCACTCTATTGGGAAGTGGATGGTGGACTATCTTCTATCCTTCCCAATAACATGATGTGACCAAATTACAGTGCTGGGATACGTCTTCTCTTTTCTACGAGACATGGACTCTCGTCACTGGCAGCAAGTAATTGATAAGTGTTCATATCGCCTTGGCAAGAAATTTCGTTTACCACTTTGAAGTTTGTCAAGGCGATGTTTGTCAAGTCACACATCTTGTCTTTATTGATGTCTAAATGCCTATTTGCATTACCATCTCCTCAGCTCTTGAAGAAAGGTGGACTGTATTTAGGGGTATGCAGCAGTCCGTCACCCCATTCGTGCAGAACTGTTGTTCATCCCCTTTGATGGAGGTGGCCTGGGTCTGCCTAACATTTGGTGCTACCTTATTGCTGCTCTGATCCGGATCTTCTTCCTTCCCCCTCTCATCTGGTCCAATTTTCTGTTCCTGCACCTGCAGTTCTTTTTTAAGGTGAATAGGCTGCCAGTTCCTACTTTGCTGCCAGTGACTATCAACCTACGGTCTCCTGGGTTCCACAATCGTATCCAGCGAGACCTGGCGACATTCATTCCCGATCTATGTCAGCTAGACCCACAAGACTGGGGGAGCCTTCGTCTATCTTGGTTCTTCCAGCAGGCCGACTGGGGTGCGTCTTCTGACATCGTGCGATGGCATCCCGAGCATCCATGGCCAGCCACCTTGAAGGCCATCAAGCACTTTTCCTTCGAGAGGACGTTTGCTGCACTATGGATTCTATATTCTCCAGTGTTTACATCAATGGGGAGTAGCCGGTTCTGTTGGTTGCCTGTTTTGTGGGTCTCCTGAATCAATGGATCATGTATTCTTCGAGTGCCCATTTTCACGGTCCATCTGGGATCACCATTTATCGCACTTTCGTCTGAGAGTCTTCTCCATGCAGTCAGTGCGATTTCTGATGGACTGCTTCACCTGTGCTGCTTATAAGATGGACCTAGCCATTTCCATTGCCTTTATGAACAGAGAACTTTGGCTGGCCCATCAACAGTGATCTGCTGGTGTCTATTCGCCAGCTCATCTGGAGGAGAGGTGCTTTCCATCTTAGGTCTTTCTACCAGCTCGAGCGGCCACGGCTTGGCCCAGCTACGTTTGAAGCATTTAGATAGGTGACGCAGCCCTTGAGGGCTGCCTGTATTCCTTCAGCATGTGCGCCTGGGCACCTTGCCTGTTTCACGATCTAAGGGTGCCTCTCTGGATCCATGTCATCGGCTCCACTTCCAACAGCTTCTGTCTCACTCAGCCAAGGGGAAATTCCATCAATTTTGGCCACTTCAGTTTTCCTTTCTTAAATTCAATATGATACTTCAAAGTTAATGATTGTTTAATCTTTACTTTTTTCTCATTACTGGATATGTAAGATTTTTCTTTTTTTTCATTTTGCTACTGTTGCGATGGTCATGCATTAAGGTGACTAAGATTGAGATTGTGTTGGCTTTGCCTAACTATTTCTTCTCCAGAAGTGATCTTGAATTACTGTTCCCTAAGCAATGTTACAATGTAACTTAATGCTGTTGTGTGCCAAATCATCCCCATTGGGGCAGGGATTATGAACAATTTAAACACTTTAACCTAGCAAAATTGTTTTATTTTTTTTATTTCATAGTCTTTCTATTCCTCCTTTGGCTTGCTGCAATTCAAAATTTCTTTATACATGTATATATAATTTTTTTATATATATTTCTTTATATATTTAATTTTAGGGTGGTTTAGTCCATTAATTTTTGTCCCAGTGCTTTTCTGACTTTGTAGTGGAAGGGGGGTAGTCTTAAACAATTCTTATTGCTATTTTTTTTTTGCTTATCCTAAATGGGTTTTTCTAAGCAAATCCAACTAGCCAATTTTTTATGAATAGTCACTAAGACAGTTTATGCTGCTTTTTCCGTTGAAGATTGCATTTCAGCGTTCATCTTCAAGTTCTTTCATGTGACGTGTCTGAGCTCTAGTTTATTGGGTTCACCTTTCTTAGTTCTTTGTGTTGGCCACACAATTTATTTTCATGCTAATTTCTAACACTATGTTGTTAGTATCAGTGATATATCTATTTTAAGGTTATTATCTGAGATCTATGGTATCATTTTTTATTCCAACACTTTGGATTAGTGTTGCAATAAATCTTTTTTACATTCACAATTATTTGCCTTTTTGATGATCATTTTGTATTATTATTTGGGCATTTTTGAATTAGAGTACTATTTAGTAAGAACATTAGTTCCTATATTTTCTCTTTTTTTCTTCTCCTTAAATACAATTTTGTAAAATGAAGTTATTTAATTTTCATTATAAAGAAAAATGCTGTCTGGGGGGTTATTTTAGCAAATAAAAATTAAAATACTAGGTTTCATATACTAGTTGTCTTGTTTTCTTATCTGCAATTATTAAGCATACAATCATTCAACTTAAGGCTAATTTAAGAGGTTTACTTCAAGTCCTGTTGATTTTTATTTTTCCTAAAAAATAACACAACACAATGCAATGTAAATTTTAAACGATGTTTAAGAGTTAATTAAAATCCACTATACTGATCCTTAAACCAATTTTTTTAAGTTTGCTTAACTTTAACTTAAATTCGCTAATGTTGTGAATTAGGAGATTGGAAATTTAATTTTCTTTATTCTTTTAAGACCAATTTGTGTCAATTCCTTAAAAAAACCCCATGTGACTTATACGTTACATATTTGTGTTTAGTGACCAATTAAAATTAAAATCACGTTTAAAACAAAAAAGGTTACACTTTGAAGGAATTTGTGCAAAAGGTTGCTGAATCGTACTGGGACTACCACAAAATCTAACAGATAAGCCAATTTCTTTTCAATCGATTATCTATTTTGTTTATTGGATAAAGATTATATGATATGCCTGAGCTTTCATTTAATATATTGCTGGACATTGTGAATTTAGTACGATGTCAAGAGATCTTAATTATTTTTAGCGTTGTTCGATTTACTTATGCTTTCTACTCATCTAGCTTCTATCCAGATGTCTACCACATTCGACTTCCATGTTTTGGTTTTGAGCTTTGGCTTGCCTGTAGAACACCAACAATTATGATTTCGAGTACTGCCGCCCATATTGGTCTTCAAAGATATCTACCCCTTATTGTGATTTGTTTGTTTGACTATTTTGTCTGTGTGTTTGTTTGAAGTTTGTCTTGTTTTGATTTTTACTTTATTTTTACCTTCTGATTTTTTGCTATGCCTTTTATTCTTTGTTTTTTTTCTCTTTTGTTTTCAGATGATGGACCTTTTCTTCTGATGACGGTCCACAGTATCTGCTTCCATTTATTTAGTCTTTTGTTTTCGTTTTTGTAGTTATTTTGACTCACCTTATCTCCTACTGTGCTTGCTCAAGAACACGGATCAATCGTAGTCACAAAATTGTCGGTTCGTCAATGCTGTTCCGTCCTTCACGCTGCAGTGTTTTCTGCTCCTGATGTCTTCTCAAATTCGTACCGCAAATCCGACTACACGGACAGTCTACAGTTGATCACTTCGTCGAACATCTTCCTTTCATGATGTTTTGTGGTGTTGACAATTTTTCGAGAATCCTTTGGTTTGTTTAACTATTGTGATTTTTCTTTCATGACAGAATTAACTTTACCGTAGTGCACATTTAATGTTTTAATTATCGAAAGTGGCATTTATATATGCAAAATAGACTGTAATTTCTTTTAATCTGTATTTTGTGGGCCTCTGTTGTTAGTTTGTTTATTTCACAGGTCACTCACTTACCACCACTGATAGTTGAGTGTCCCTTTCATTTTCTTTGGAAAGAGGATCGTCGTAGGCCGTGGTCGAAAATGATGCGTGTTATGCCTCATCTTCTATTGTATTGATCAATTAGAAAAATTTTCTCACTGCAAAAAAAACTTAACAAAACTCTATCCTACAAATGAATAAAGTCCACCTGTACCTTGCCATTTCGGAAAGCCTGTTCCGTTTTCTTATGTTTTTTTTCCTTCTACACATCATAAACGCACACCGTTGCCTTAGACTCGAGATTTATCGGGATTAAACTACACTAGATTAAGTTGGTAATAATGCTTTTATCATCACGTGTGTGGTTGTTTATGACATAATTAAATTATCTCTCTGGGAGTGATGACACGTGCCCGGTTATCTTAATTGGTAACCAGGCCTGCTACTCCTTCACTTTTTACTGGTTAAAGCTCTTCTGGCTTGTATGACGATTTGATTTGGGTTAACATACAAAACTGTTAAGTTCGCGATAGAATCCGTACTTGGGGATCGCTGTCGGCCTTAAAACCGGAATATGGCACACTACGCTGTTTGTCGTGCGTTGCCTACACTACCTTTTTCTATTTTACGATTTCGGTTTAAAGGGTTATTTTGTTTTTGGTTTGGAGTTTTTCCAAAACTGCTACAAACCTTTTCATGCACAACATATTGCACGGTTTCTTTTCCGAAACCATTACAAGGTATATAGAAATGACTGAGATGAAAGAAAAGGAAAAATTGGTTAAAATAAGATTGAAGTAATTAAGAGAAAACATTAAGGTTCATTGTAGCGATATTGAAAAGGAGGGGTTGAAAGGAGGACAGGTGAAAGACTTGCCCTGTGGAATTCAAACCCAAACAGGTTACCGTGTCCCTTCTCCTAAAAGGGCCACTCGACGTGATTGTCAAAGTCTAGAAGAAGGTAAAAAGATGGAATGCTATTGTGAAGTAAATGCAGCAGCTGGTGAATTGAACCTATGCTCGGGACGAGCTTTCGTTTGGAGGTGGTGGCGTGTAAGGCCAAAAAATAAACATGGACTAGTTACAGCCACTTTTGACGATACAGGGAAAATGTTTTGAAGTTTAGCTCGACCCCTCTTCCATCCACGAGTTTTCCAACACTAACTCTTCTGCACTAACTAAACGAATCATGGAACCAGTGTAAAGGATTGTTAACATGGCATTTGATAAAGTATTAGAAAAAACAGATGTTTATATTGTAAGGGTTCTGGGATCAAATCAGTTTAATAAAATATTATAATCAATATTCAAAAAAGTTTTGACTGCGCCCTTTTTATTTAGTTTATAAATTGCACTAAAACATTCTATTCACCAATATATAATTTATTTGCACAGGTAAGCTAGTTGAGTAAGGATAAGAACACAACAATGTAACAAAATAAAATTTAATTTATTAACATGTATAACTTGGGAAAATGTAAAATTGAGCAAAGATTAGGGTGAGAGTATTCAAATCATAAAGGTATAAAATTTGGATATGAATTTAAAGAATTATAAACAAATGCCTAATATGTTTATCAATAATTAGTAATCATGTGAATATTAATATTAATAAAAAACTCTTTAACCACAAAACACTAAGAAATAGGATAAATACAACCTGATTCTGGAAGTACTTTTCGGAAGCAATTGCTACCATCATTCAGCAGTCCAGGAGCACCTCGAAGACAACGAGAGAACTACCTGAGTCTTGGAAAATATGAGTATATATAAGGAACTACAACCAATCAGAAATCGAAAAAGAAAGACACGAAAAAAGTCAATTCTTTTGATTGGTTGTTTGGGTCAACCACTTGATCAAAGGTGAATCGATAATCGGACCAATATCTAAGTTAAGTAGCGTATTTTTGTCTGTATGCTGGATCGCAATGCTTTCGAATGTATCCAACAGGTGTCTTTTATTTATTGATTTTATCAGTTTAACATTATGAAAATCATGGCCGGTGTCGATGGAGTGTTTGGCAACTGCGGACAAGTTACTTCTTCCAAACTTTCTATGTCTAAGGTGATCTTTGTATCTGGTTTCTATGCTTCGACGCGTCTGACCTTTGTAAACCATGTCACATTGTGCACATTTAATTTCGTAAATTCCTGACTTGAGGAGCGGAGAGATCTTGTCCTTGGGGTTGGGGAAAATGTTCTTCATTTGATTGGGATTGCTGAAACAAATTGAATAACCAAATGATTTTAATGTTGAGCCCAACCCTCTGATGAGTTGCTTGTTATAAGGTAAAGAAATAATACTGCCCTGTTTCTTGGTCTTGCCATGCGTGGTGCTGTCCTTGATAAATTTCTTGAACTTTCTTTTCCTAAGTAAATCCATAATGGTGCGATTGTTGTAGCCATTCATAGTTGCGATTTTTTTGATGAGGGAGATTTCTTTCTTAAATCGTTCTTGGTTGAGCGGAATGTTGAGGGCTCTATTTTTATTAATATTAAGATTCACATTACAATTATCCACATTAGTCTTTATTTTCGTTTAATTAGTAATCATGTTAAAGAGACAGATACATTAAAATAGTAAAATGTAATATATAGGTACTCTCACAGTTCAAATACATGTTGCATTAAATAATAGATAATGTCAATAAACAGCAATGTATACCAACAGATGTCAGAGACAGAAGATTAAAATAACGTTAAGTAATAAGCAAAACATAATTTAACGGAAGAGTGTTTCGTCAGTGTTTTTGGATATCAGTATCTATCTAAACAGAAAATATGAAAACTTTTATCAACTTAGAGAGTTTATGTTCGTGTAAAGATAAATGTTCAAATTAAAAATTTCCATTACCCTTTCCCAAGATTAACATATAAATGTTTAAATTCCTTCCCAAACATTGTCTTCCCTACAGTTGCTATCCTCTCTGTAATTTCTTTGCAGAACTATTTCTCGTTTAACAACTTCTACTATTCCCAACCCACAGGCTAGGAATGGGATTCCCACTCAGCAGTTTTCTGTCTGAGGTATTCCTACAGTACAGGAATTAACATACGTTACCCCCTCCTTAATAATCCCTGTGTCATTGCATATTTCCGATACGGTGATGACATCCTCATCCTCTTTGACTCCTGATCCACTACCCCCACTAATATTGTTAACACTTTTAACTCCTTTTCCTCACATATCCAATTTACTTTTGAACTAGAAACTAACCGATCCATCCCTCTCCTCGATATCCTCATTACAAACAACCCCCACACTAACCGCCTCTCCTTTTCCGTCTTCCGTAAACCGACCACATCCTCCAACTTAATACACCATTCCTCCTCACCCCCCCCCCCACCAATCACAAGCCTCATTAAGATTCCTAACTGAGCGTGGCCTGAAGCTCCCCCTCAACCCCCTATCCAGATCATCCGAACTCCGCATAATCCGGAACCACGCTCATGCTAATGGATATTCGACCTTCATGTTCTCCTGTATTCTTCACCGCTGCAGACGGGCCCTCTTATCCCCTTGCCCTCTTGTTTTGCCTTCCCAAGAAATGGACGCCCTTATTGTATCCGGGCCCTAATTTCTCCCAGCTCTCTAACTTCTTGTCATCCCACGGCCTTTGAATATCTTTTCCTACTCCTACACCATCAGCCTGCATCCTGAACCCACCCGCCCCCGTCACCACCGACAAATATTCCCAATCCGGGGTTTACCGCCTGAATTGTGCATTTTGCGACAGATTCTATGTAGGATTACCGACCCGCAATTTTGCAGTATGATTCAAAGAATACATTGACTCATATAGAAATCGAGATCGTATTTCCGACTTTGCTAACCACCTCAAAGATTCCGGACACGCTTTAAAGATACAAGAAGATGTTATGTCTGTTATACATATCTATAAAATACCAGAAAAAACTGCTTCCCTTGAAGCGATTGAAATATTCAAGGCCAAGATGTCCTCCCCCCACCTGCTTCTCAATTGTCAAACAGACTTTAATGTGTATGCAATACTTAACTCTTTATCTGATTCATTATGATTCCTTTATCTCGGTTTCTTTATTATGGTTTATGTTTTCTTTTGCATTTTGTTATTTCTTGCCTGTTTATTTGATTTTCTGTAAATCCTCTTGTCCTCAGACAACCGGATAAGTTCTCTTTTCTGTCCGCGGAAATGCACACCATCCCTTTGCATATTTTTTTTTTGTATAATTTATAAAATTAGCGTTTATACTCTTTTTATTCTATTGGCCATTATAATTCAAAAATCTCTGCTTATTCTATTTATCCTATTAGCAATTATTTCCTCTTTAATTCTATTGTATCCTATTGGTTCATGTATTTGCATAATTTATACCACTGTTCTGTATATAAAGGCTTGCATGCTTCTTGCTGTATATATCCTTGACAAAGCCGGGAATAAATGGCGAAAATAGTTGGAACTCCTGATGTCCCTCTGTTATACTGTAAGGCCACCACCTGTTTAATTATTATTTTACACTATTTAATCACTAATTAGCTATTGAAACGAATAAATTCTATTTAAAGTTCGAAAGAAAAAATCATTGTGAAAACTAAAGAAGTTTCTATTTGACAATAAGAACAACAGGCGGCTCTACTTCGGGAGCCCTCTTTTCTCCTCAGGAGAGAAATGAATAGCGATAAAAAAACAGTCACCTCAGCGATTTGCTTTGGAATCAATGGATTTTCCTGCACATGAAAGCTATAAGTGTCTTATATCTTATGGTGTGATTTAGTGTTTAAAAGTGTATACTTTCATGTTCTACCACTTGTGATCGCTATAAATCGTATTTTTTAAAGTGTGAATGTGGATTTTTCAATGCCATGCGGTCATAGGCAGACAAAGAACTACAGTTTATACATCGTGGGTTCACCTGTAAGCTAATGGACTGCCAGTAATTCCACTTTACTACTTTTATGCTACTTTTAACACTGCTACAGATTCACCCCAGAAAAAATAATATTCCACTGTGATGGTGAATCAAGCTCTATTACTTAAAATCGGTTGGAAACTCGCTAACCTCCCCGCCCGCCGGCTAGGCTAGGAATTACAGCATCGTTTCAACCCGACAGCAGACTGATTCGCCAGCTAAACCACAAGGAAAACAACCTGTGATGGCTGAACGACTGCTTCATTCGTCTGCACGCCACGTCTTCATACCAAAGAATAATCGCCCCGCTTCCCTCCCGCGCCAAGCAATGTAGCGGTATGGCCAGTATTGCCATGTCACCGGCAACGGGACAAGCAAGTGGAATGGCACAGACTGAATCGGTAAGATCAAAACATTCCTTCCTTGCTATTAATACTAGTTACTATCTTTATACCGAATCTGTTCTTAAATTCTGATTCTCTGTAACCTCTATAGGTGAGGAGAGAAACTGCTAGAAAATGTCAGGGACTGCCCCGGACAAGGAAAACATAGCAGCCTTTAAGCCTCAGGCTTCCCTTAAAGAGCGGGTGAAAGGGAGAAAAAAAAATTATAGGGAAAACTTGAAAAAACTTGCAAGCGGGTAAAACAAGCTGAAGAGGAATACAAAAATCAAATGTTACATACCCAAATATAGCTTAAAAATATTTATAAAGTATTTTTATGTGAAACAATTGACCCATTAACATTATGGAGAGGGGGACTGGGGTACTAGGGATTGCTCAACTGCTGTAGTTTGAACAAAAGATCGATAAAATTCTTTCAAATTCCAAATTAAAATGCCTACGTCCTTTTGTGACTGCTATTGATTATAACATCCTATATTAATAATATTAATGCTAATTTTGGTTAGATTATTATGGTGTATTTTACCCTTCTGCAATTTAAGAATTAGTCGACATAAGATAACAAAATGCAGTGGGGGGGGCGAGTTTTAGTAGAACCTTGGATCTTAATAAAACTGAAACTTAAATGGTTCTAATATATATTGAAATAGATCCCCTTTCACTATAGAATTTTAAGGAATACACCTATTAAGGTATATTATTTATTGACTTCTGAATATGTGTTTTATTTCTTTGGCTCGAATAATTAAAGCGAAAATCTTTAGATACTAAAACTATTGATATATTTTAAGTATTGCTATTGTGTAAATGGTATCAATAAGCTTGGGAGCTATGCAGCTATGACAGAAAATGGCTTATGTGTTATTTCCATTATGTATAAGTTTAATAAACGGAATCCTTTTTATATGAATCCAAAAAAAAAATGAAAACTAACCACATTCATTATTCTATCGCTCCTTTCTCTGTTTGAATTCGGGGTACACAGAGACCGAATATTTTAACATTTGTAAAATAATAAGCTGCTCTTTAGTCTTAGAATTTAAGCACATTAGACTATTGTAAAAGGATTTTTACAATAAAACTACATGTCTTCCTGACCTTAAAAAGTCAAAATTAGATTAAAAAAACAATGTCTACAATTACTTCGAGTACCCAAACATTTATGATAGCGCACAGGGGTCGCGCTGCTGATCGACAGTTTCAACAATGGCCCAGGGAAAAAAATGTGAAGTGGCTAATTCGTTTAGAAATGGCAAAACTCGGTGTCAAAAAAATTTTATACCATAATTTTTTTTAGATTGTCCCTTTCAACTGAGGCTATTCCTGGAGTATTACCAACTTAAAGTTTACATGTATTTGGAACATTAAGTTGTCCGTACTTAAAGTTTGGGCATTGACACCTGTATTTTTGCGATCATTGTTGCCAATTAGTAGATATTGCAAGAAATCCTGTGGATTTGACATAAAAATTAAGCAAAAATCTTCCGAGTTTAGTAGATTCAAATTCATTTAGACAGTTGAATTCAATGGATTATTTTGCTCGGATCTAAAGGAAAAACTTTCTGAGTTAGAAATACGGGTATTTAAAACAATATGAAAATGACTAATCATTGGCAAAAAAATAATTCCGAATCCACCCCTGGCAATAAAATTCCTCCAAAAAATTTATTTAAACCTAAATATTGAACAGAGCGTCTAGGAAACCAAATTTTCACTTTTTGACTCTGAACACAATTAAAGACGCTCAAAAGGTTTACACCTTTTACTTAGTATAGTTAAGATAAATAGTTTCAATACCATACATTAGAATAAGTTTCTTTAAAGAATTTTGAAGATATGAATGATATTCTTAATAATTCTTTGCTACTTCATTTGTAAAAAATCTTGTAAATACAAAATGCATGCCTAAAAGGAGTGAGTGATTCCTCCGCACTATGGATTAACTCCAGAAATGTACTATAACATTTTCGCTGACTACTTTATACTCAATTCAATTTTTCTACTAATTTGCCAGTGAATGGCCCAATAATGGTTTGTAAGAGGTTTTATACGTTGAGGATAAAGAATATATAAACAACTATTGACATGGATAATCAACATATAATTTATAAGTTTAGATAAAATAACTGTATAAGATACATTAACTCCTCTAAAATGGAATGCATGGGATGAGACTCTCTCCTGTTGTTAGTCTAATGAAGAACTGGGGTGGAGGTCGGTGCACCTCACCGTCCTCTCTATAGCGTGCTTTCCTCCTGAGTGATCAGGTCAGAAGGGGCTTCGCAGCATGGCATTGTGGAATTCCTTACAATATTCTACAAACCTCTATAATTGTGTTGGTTTGAACCAAATATAAACGACAGGGGGCCCTTAAAAGGTACCTTCAAGAAATAAATATACAGACCATAAAAAATCCATTTTTTCTCTGGGCTTTTATAACGCCTTAATCAGCCCAAATGAGAATGTCACCAATATCAAAAAAAAATCTACATACCCATTTTTTGCGCTTGTCAACACAGTGCAGTATGAAATGACCATTGATAACTAAATACACCCTAAAGGAGAACAAGAGCCCCTCTTATGAGGTCACTTTTCCAAAATAACAAAATCTAGAATGATGTATTTATAGCCTAATAATGTTCCACCATTGAACAAAGCCCAAAAAAATTGTATTTTCTTGGCAATAGGTAACAAAGTTTCCTAGACTCCTTCATGGCTATGCAAAAAGCTCAAAAAAGTAAGGCCCAAAAAGAAATCAGTTACTAAGCCTGTTTTAACCATTTCTCATTAAAAATGTAGTACTAATTAAATTTGAATACTGTCATATTTAATAAATATACTCTGTCAATAAATAATGAGTGTGCTTATTTTAAGAATATCTCACAATATCAAACATTGTTCAAAAATATTTCGTCCCTAAATGTAAGTAAGGTGTAGTATAACAAAAGGTAAGTACTCATTTACATAGACTTATTCCCAGAATAAGAATTTTAGAATATAAGACCACAAAAACCAATATATCTATTAGATGGATAATGCTTTTCTTCCCTATTATGAATCTGGATGGGTTTTAAACGTAAAAAAAATTAATTAATCATACTAAAAAAAATTTAAGATTCCGGATTCTAAAATCCGGAAAATCCTGAAATTCGACACAAATCTCACATGCCTTCAATTTGAGTGCCTACAATTCTTTGCTTGTTTTTAAGACTATCAGAAGCAATTGTCTAGCTCTCTTTAAGCTGGATCCTACAATATATTTCTAACCAAGACTCAACAAGTTAGCAACTATTTCTAAGAACAGATTAATAGGGGGGGCAGAGTTCACTAGACTACTATTCCGACCTATCTTCTGCTCAGAAATGGCATGCAATGCTTCTTCTACTGAGCTGCTTATCGCAGATGAATTCGGAACACTGTTTTGAGTTACTATTTCAAGATTAGTACTCCCAAACACATCCATGGGTGGGGGGATCTTTTATGACTCCATGGTCATATTTACAGCGTTTCCCCTTGTTAATTGTTCAACATTTCTACGATCCTGAGCAGAGGAGAGCAACCAAGAAACCTCGAGACCCCCCCCCCTGCTACGAAGCTGGTACGGGTGTTGCTGAGAAGCATTTCCTTCTTCCCTTTATCCAACTCCTCTATCAGGTGCATTAGGAGGTTTGGCAGGTGCCACTTCTTGTCTTCCCTCCTGAATAATGGTGGGATGAGCCACAAAATCATTTTTGGGATAGACAAATGATGCTGGTTCTTCAGAGACCACTGGGGATGTGGATCTGGGATTCTTTTCTCTTCTACTTGGCTCAGGAGGTTGAACTCTAACCCTAGGTTTAAGGCGGTTGGCATGCAGAATCTTTGCCTTCCCAGTTTCCATATGTTTGATTAGAAAATTGAAAGGAAAAAACTGCTCAATAATCCGGTAAGGCCCTTCATAGGTAGGATATAATTTCTTTACTGATCCAGGCTTTATCTGTGGAATTGCTAGGTATACTAAGTCATTAACTTTAAAAGTATAGGGCTTATGCCTCTTATCATGGAAGTGCTTGCGCTTTATTTCCTGCTCCTCTCTGCACTTCTCCAGTGCTTCAAAAGCATTTCTAATCCTAACTTCCATCTCTTGATTATAGTTTTCATCTATGTTATAGTGGGTTTTGCAACATGTCAAAATATCACAAGGTAAGACTGGATCGCACTCATAAAACAACAAAAAGGGACTTTCGCCCAAAGATGAGTGGGGGGATGAATTATAAGCGAATAGATATATGAAATCCAGTCTGGCCAATCATGCTGACACTTATCCACGTAGAGACGGATCATGCCAACCAAAGTCTTGTTTATTCGTTCACAGATTCCATTCCCCGAAGGATGATAGGCTATGGTGAATAGCCTTTTCAACCCTAAGGCTTTGCACACCTCTCTCATGAGCTCGGACGTGAAATTAGATCCACGATCACTTAAGAGCTGTATCAGAACAGAATACCTATTACAGATACAGGTAACTAAGGCCTTCGCAACACTCTGGGCAGTCTGATCTTTCAAAGGGACCGCATCCGCACATCTGGAATAATGGTCTGTCACCACCAATATATACTTGTAGCCCTGATGTGATGCAACTAGCGGCCCTAAAATGTCAGTAGCAACCCGAAAAGATGGGTGCTTTGCTGAAGGAAAACGCATGAGGGGCTGCTCATGCCTCTTATCTCGCGGAGCTCTCAACTGACAGCTTTCGCACTGCTCACAATACCTTTGAATATCAACCCTCATGGTTGGCCAGTAATACATTCTCTGCATCTTTTTCCACATTTTCTTTGATTTAAGATGTCCACTAACTGGGAGGTCATTCTGCAAGAAAACTGCGGCCTTAAACTACTCGGAACCACCATCTGTTCCCAATTCTCAAATCTATTCTTGGAGTGTAAAACTCCATCCTCATCTAAGAAGTTTTTCCTTCTTATCTGGCCATCTCTGTGGAGCTGATCCTTCACCATCCCTCCTCAAACATTCGATTATCTCCTTCCACTCTGAATCCAACCACTGCTCCCTCGCAACTTCCTGTTTACACACCACCCGCTCATATTCCGCAACCACAGAAATGGGGATCCTGGATAATCCATCCGCATTTGTGGATTTTATGTATTATATCGAATTGATATTCCTGTAGCGACAATGCCCAGTGCGCCAATCTACCTGCCTGGTCACGCAGGGAAAACAGCTATGAGAGGGGGTGGTTGTCTGTCTGAAGTACGAAGCGCTCATCATATAGGTAAACGCGAAACTGCTTTACTGCATATATTACCCCAAACATTCCTTTTCAATTACGGAATAATTAAGTGCACTCTTCTTCAGCAGTCTACTTACATAAGCTATCGGAAGTTCTCTACCTTCAAATTTTTGGGAAAGATGTGTCCCCAAAGCATAAGAACTGGCATCAGTTGATACTATATCAAGGGTTTTTCAAAATCGGGGCTTTTCAGAATAGGTGCAGAGATTAGGAGTTGTTTGAGAGTCTGAAAGGCATTTTCCAAGTCATCCGTCCATTCAAGCCACTTCTTTCCTTGTAAGAGGCCTAGCAATAGCGCTAAATGATTTGATGTGTCTTCTATAATAATTTGCTAGGCCTAAAAATGACAGGATTTCTTTAACTGTTCTGGGGCGAAGAAAATTTTTCACTGCTGCAATCTTGTCGGGGTCAGGAGCAATACCATGTTCTGATATGATGTGCCCCAGAAACTTAACCTCGTCATTTAAAAACTGGCATTTTCTGGGTTTCAATTTCAAGTTGGCCTCTCTCAGCCTCTCAAACAAAGTATTCAAACTCGCCAAATGACCCTCAAAAGTTTCATTAAAAGCTATAAAGTCATCTAGATAAACGAGTATTTTGTCTTGTAGCCCGCTAACAATAAAATTTGCTGTGCGCTGCCATAATGCAGGCGAAGTATTTAGTCTCATGGGTAATCTTTTGAATTGAAATTTCTCAAGTAGTAGAGAAGCCAGTTTTTGATCTATCTTGGATTTCTAATTGAAAATAGCTCTGGTTGGCATCCAAAACACTAAAATATTTTGATTTACTGAATCAAGATAACGTTACCATCACCTGCGGTAACGAATAGGCATCAACCGTTGTCACTCTATTTAGCTTATGACAATCGACCGCAAATCTATAGGAGCCATCCATCTTCTCGACCAATAACGCAGGTACAGATCAGGGACTAGAACTTATTTCTACAATGTCGTGTTTTAATAAATTGTCAATCATGTCACTCATTACACCCCGTAGGGAATAAGGAATCCTATAAGGAGCCTGCGCAATAGGGGGGGGGGAACCAGTATCAATTTGGTGATGTTCTAATACAACAACCAATATCCCACTCGTGGTGCAAAAATGTATCATTAAATTCAAATAATTTCTCAGAAGGTATTCTTTTTCCCTCCTCCAAATGGCTCAAATTAAATAATTTAAAAATTCTTGTTTCCCAATCTTCTTCTCCTTCCCTTCCTCAATTGTAGTATTAATTTCAACCTTCTATTCCTCTGCCTCATATGGATCCCCAACAATTTTTCATTTATTTATCTGTAAAGATTCCCCAGAATAATTCAGAATTCGAACAGGTATTGTATTAGCATCAGAAACTGTAACCAATAATTTTGCCCGTAACAATCCAGGCTCATAAATCTCTCTTGGCTCCAATAGTCCTAGCTGCTGTTTATAAGATCTTCTTGCCACTTTATCCTCAAAAACAACCTCAGAAAAAGGGGGAATGGTAACATTTTGTTGACAACTAACAGGAATGGCCTCCATAACATCACGAATGTTAGCAATGCCAGATTTGTGTTCTGAATCCTTCACCTCTGACCTAGACCCAATAAAAGGAATTTCATTACTTTCATCATGTAATATATTCCTATAAAAATCAATTATGAATCCATTTCTCCTCAATGTATCTCTCCCAAGTATGGCATGATATGGTATCTCTGTTCTCTGTTTCCAAATGTGACATTTAAGACTATAACATTTCCCCCCAAATTTCTCTAACATTCTCTAAAAGCAAATAGAATATTAGAGAATTATCCTGAAGCTTTGATAAAGGATAGGCTCTATCCGAAACGTCAGCTCTTTATTTGATTTTTTAGTTTTATTTTGATTCTACTTATATATTTATTAATTATTTTGTTATTTGTTAATTATTATTTTATTTTTCAGTTGTATTTATTAACTATTTATTGCATTCCAGGGTTTTTGTGTCTCGTCCTTTTCTCTTATAAATATCCATTCATAATTCATTATCTAATTCAATAATTTTTTCTAAGATATCATTTCCTAATAAGGTCACCTTTGCACCACTGTCCACTAAGAATTTAACAGTTAATTCTTCTGCATTACCTATTACCATAAGTTCACTAGGCTCAGAGGAAACATTCGCAAGGTACTTCTGTTCCTCATTAAAATTTGCATCTATTGCCCTCTCTCCTGACCTTTGGGGAGAGAGGAAGCTTTCACATATTTTGTTTACATGCCTTGGTCCTGTCCTCGCGTGATTCTCGCAGGGGGCTTTTCATTTTTGGACACTGCCTCCTCTTCCTTCCGAATTCTCTCCCGACAATAACACTGGGTGTGGCCTTCGCGATGACAGAAAAAACATTCGAATTTCCTTGGCCGTCTTTCTTACAAAAATTCGCTGTGTGTCCTGGGCATTGGCAACCAAAACAGATTATTTCCCTTTGCGTCTCACGCTCTTTATTTTCATCACCACCGAATGATTTCCTCTGTAGTGGTGTACTATTTTGCCCTGACTGTCTCATGTTCGACTTCGGTCTAATGCCTCCTGACTAACGTTGACCTTTCCTCTCGTTGTTGAATTCCCTATTTCTTTTCTCTCTCTCTCTCTCTATAGGACTCAAGTGTAACACTTCTTTTATTTTCCTACTAATTTGATGTTCCAAGTCCGCCCTCTCCTCTTCACTCTCCACGTCTTCTCGTTCTATCATACTCAATGTACATTTCTTAGTAGCTATCTTTTTTTCATTCTCCTCCTCTTTTTCTGCTTGCTCAATCGTCTGTTGCAAATTATCAGGTTTTCTAAACATAACCACCTTTTGAATAGAAGGTAACAGTCCTTCAATAAATTGCTACTTCACTCTTCCCTCCATAATTTCTCGAGCGAATGCCCGTTTCACTTCTGCATATTCTCCCTCCCCTGCTACTATAATTTTTCTCTTATTTCCCAAACTTTGCAAACTTGTAGCAAACTCTCACACTGATTCTTTTCTTTCCTGCTGGCATTCCTGAAACAACCGTTCATTCTTCCCCTTAGGCTCCTTTCCAAATCTCTCTTTCAACACTCTTTTCAAACCTTCATAATCATTCACCTCCTCTATAGTCCTATCTTCCCTACAAAAAAAATGTGCACTTACCTTCAACTTAATTTTTGCAATATGGTACTTAGCCTCTCCATTCCAATTCATAACTTCATCTATTTTCTGAAAAAATGCCACTCGATCCGATGTTCCATCGTATTGCCCTATCTCACTCGCCAAAACTAACAACTGTGGGGGAGGAGCAAACCTGGAGTGGGTGCAGAGCCAACACTGGCCCTCCCGCCTCAGCATGCCCTTGGCCCTGTGCAGGCCCCATTGGTGGGGGTGGTGGCGGTCCTTGTGCCCTTATTTGATTCTGATTCATCTTTAATTCTAATGTTCTCCAATTTCCTTAATTCAATGTTCCGTCCTACGTCACTGATAATTATTCTTTAATTTAATAAATGTAATTCAATTGTGTGGCCAGTTATTACAATTAATATCACTATTCAAATTTTTATGCAAATATTCAATTCAAATGATCTTAATATGAGTTATTCCTTCTGAATAAATCAAGGAACACTTTCTATTATCCTAATTATTAATATTATTTTCAAATTCATTATCAATTTCTTAATAATTCATATAAAATTTCAAAATATATCCTGTCGCACTGCTGCCAAAATGTAAGGGTTCTGGGATCAAATCAGTTTAATAAAATATCATAATCATTATCCAAAAGAATTTCGACTGCTCCCTTTTATTTAGTTTATAAATTACACTAAAATATCCCCATTCCCTTAATATTCTATTCCCCAATATACAGTAGAACGTCGTTTTTACGAACTCGCATTTTACGAAATTCAGGATTTTACGAAGTAATTCTGAAATCCTGACCCCCTCCTGTTAATTTCCATATAATAAACTTTAAGTTTTACAAAGTATTGTTATGACGAAATTCGGATTTTGCAAAGTTAGAAGTTGCAATTGGTAGTAAAAAATTTTACTAAAAAAAAAAAGTGACAATTTTTTGCGTGAGCGGCCTGGTTGCATTTTTTTTCGTCTGGTTGCATTTTGTTCATTTGGCTTACATTATCGCCGTTGTGATCGATGATTAACTGGATAGTTTCCACCGTCGCCAACAGGCAATACCTGTATAATTTATTTGCACAGGTAAGCCAGGTGAGTAAGGATCGGAACACAACAACGTAACAAAATGAAATTCAATTTATTAACATGTATAACTTGGGAAAAATGTATAAATGTAAAATGAGCAAAGATTAGGGTGAGAGTATTCAAATCATAAAGGTATAAAATTTGGATATTAATTTAAAGAATTTAAACAAAAGCCTAATATGTTTATCAATAATTAGTAATCATGTAAAAGAAGAGAAAGATACATTAAAATAGTAAAATGTAATATATAGGTATTCTCACAGTTCAAATGCATGTTTCATTAAATAATAGATAATGTCAATAAACAGCAATGTATACCAACAGATGTAAGAGACAGAAGATTAAAATAACGTTAAGTAATAATTAAAAATATAATATAATGGAAGAGTGTTTTGTCAGTGTTTTTGGATATTAGTATCTATCTAAACAGAAAATATGAAAACTTTTATCATCATAGAGAGTTTAAGTTCATTTAAAGAGAAATGTTCAAATTAAGAATTTCCATTACCCTTTCCCAAGATTAACATATAAACGTTTAAATTCCTTCACAAACATTGTGAAAGAAATAAGAAAAAAAGTTGCTTGGCCAATGAGACATTAAGGAGACATTTGCTCTACTGTATCACATCAGCTACCCGACACCTTGGATTCCTCAAGATGTGGCTCAGCTGGGCTCTCTGACAGAGGGGGGTGGAAACTTTCCTCTAGGCGGGCTGCGCTCGTCTCCCCAGGAGGGTCCCAACAGGCAAACCAACAGCCAAATCCAAACAAACTATCAATAATTTTTATAGTGGGGTCTCCACTGGTGGACACATTAAAAAGACCTCTGTAGAATCGAGCTAAAAGAAATATCTACGTGGCACATATATAAACTGAGCTTAAACCTTAACTTAATAAATTTAAAACTTCCCACACCGCGATCGCATTGATTCGCGATGTGGAGGCCGAATTTAAGAATAAAAGGAGATAAGGTGCTCGTGCCTAGCTCAAACGAAAACTGGACCTTAACAAACTCATTGTCACTCGGAATCTTTTCACATCAGCTCGGCTCCAAACCTCCGACGAATAAAAATCTGATCCCCGTCACTCCAAAGCATGTGAGGAATGCCTTCTGTTAAATAATACTTGATAACTTCCATTCTCCATTGTCTCTTTTTGGTTTCCAATATTCTAATTGATGTTCCTCTGACCTCAAATCTCCATTGTCTTACCATGATATCAACAGTACCCTTAATCAGTGAGCACATTTTTGTTTCCACACAGGAGCCAAAACTACAGTAAATAATCCTTTAAAGTTCAGATTCATTTCAATCCAACACATGATATTAAAGCTCTAAATTTTCTCTGAGAGATAAAAATAGAAATAAATAATCTAAATGTTTTTAAATGTCCACAATTTCAATATTCTAAACATGGCTAATCAAATAGCCTGAAACCGTACAATAAGAAAAGGATGCAGACATGAACTTTAAGCTCTGTTATTGTTCAGAGTTGAAGTCATTGCGTGATACATGTTGAAGGCAGCAGTCGTTAATGGCGAAAGCTTCGAAGCAGCGACGGATTTGTTATTGTTGATATGAGATAGATTGTTTTTAGATCATTTTTGGAAGCTTAATGTAAGGTCAAACAAGTTACAGGTGGAGTGAATTAAGCTAAACTGATGCTTTAAAAAAAAGAAAACATAAAAGTGCTCTAGTAGGCTGGTTTACGACAAGCAGGAGCAGACAGGCTGCGTAGGCTCGCTCGCATGGATGCAGAGCAAAAGGCAATCGAAAAGACGATATCTAACAGGAACGATTAGGTCTGGCAATTAGAAAAAATAAAGAAAAGTGAATATATCGGGGTCGAATGTAATGATTCCGATCCACGTACACGGCCGTCCCGGCATGCTTAAGATGGTCTGAAGAAACAAATGATGTAATGAAGCATTGAGGTTCGTTAAATCCCACAGGTAATTTAACGTGATATTTAAAGTATGGGCTCTCTTGATCAAGGACCTTTGATCTGGGGAAAGAATGCTGTGTATAGACCATAAAATAAATATGTGACAGTAGTGCTCCTGATTTGTGTTTTTGGTTTATTTGCAGAATTAGCCATGATGAAAGATCTGAAATGGAATCCAATCAAGTGGGAATGAAAGCCAACAAGCTCCACAAGAGACGAAACATATTCTAATTCGTGATGCAAGTGACAACTTATGAGAAGAGGAAACATGGTGCTCTATATCTGAGCACTAGTAAAGAGTTGCATTGGCACAGAAATTGTTGTGTAGCTTGATGATAGGTAGCATGACAGAGTAATTTCAATGGCCCATTATTAACACTGGCTATTAAACCCTTGATAGTATTTTCTATATCCTTTCCATTTTCCTCCTCTGCCCCTTACCCCCCCCCCCTCGTTAGAATATACGAATCCACTATGGTGTCCTCCCAAGAAATTTTCCTAAAAGTTAAAAAGGAAGTAAATAGACATAATAAAAATATGAAAAGAAACGAAACGCGGAAAAGGAAGCGAATTTATGTTGGCTATATGAATATACTGACCTGTAGCTTATGAATTTTGAGTAGATCGAAACCAGTAAATAAGGCCTCATGAATCCCTCCTCACTGAGAGGTTGTGTAGCCTCGTCGGAAAGTGGAGCGGACATTACGTTGGACACAAGAATTTAAGTGTTTGGCTAAAGTTGTTGTAGAAAATTTAATTTTTTTATTAATTTCTGATTGCTATGGGGGAAAGGGTTTATGTACCCGGGAAAACGTAATTGAAGTTCGTGTTAGCAATGCAAGATTTACTTGGTTGATTTGTAAGCCAACGGGGATATAGACTCTTGTAAAAAAAGTACAAAATTGAAATTGGCTGATCGGATTTTATGTATTCGTAATAGCGATATTTTTGTCTTAAAACTACCTCAAATATGGTTATGTTACTTTTGATTGACAGTAGCGCTTTTTAGTCAATAAAGCTCCAGATATTATTTTAATCATATCACCCTAATTGTGTGTGAGTTATTGCTAAGATAATAAAAAGACGATTCCTTAACCAAACAGCTAATTATGGGGAGGGGGAAAGCCATTAATTAATTCTTGCGATTATATTTTTCAGGACATTCCTGATCAAGGAATGGATGTGAGCATTACAGTGTCTTAATATTATTACAGAAATTACCTAACATGGAGTAGCTGGAATAATTAGAAAAGATTCCTACATAATAACTATTGACTGCTAACTTCATTTGGTATTCAAATTAAGAAATTGGTAAAACCGATAAAATCTACTAAATTTAATATATCTAAATTCATACATCAATACTTACTTCGGTGTAAATCACTGGCATACTAAGCTTATTAGCTAAGGCTAACAGCTTCACCTGTCTGAAGCTTGGAGTATCCAACGGATGGTTCCAGGTTGCCTAATGGAAAAAAACAATATTATATAAAAGTTCTTTATAATATACACGATATTATTCACAACGAGTGTAAAAGATTTCAGCATTTTGGTGGGGAAGGTGGGTTGAGCAAAAAAAATGCCATGTTATCCTAGAACGCATTCCAATTATGTACATAATTAGAGCAAATTAAACTTTTATTGGAGCAGTAGTTAATTAATACATGAGGTTACGATTAAAACGCCAAAAAAAACCCAACTTTGTTTTCTGACCTCAATACTCGTCAACAGTTACTTCAACAGATGTAACTTATAAGGTGTGGCCAATCAAATTCGCATATATATCATTTGATGACTCATAGATGCCGTGCTTGTATTCTGATTCAAGGGCACATTTTGATCATAATTTTTGTTCAAACTATCTCGTATTGGGACACATCAGCAGAGGACAGTTCCGCGAAACTGGAGAAACTGATACTTTTCAGCGGAATTAAGGACAGCTTGGCAGAAAGGGTAAACAAAATAAACATAATCCAGTCTTTCTGACCTGTAAAAATGTAAATTGCCATAATTTTAGGAATACTAGCCGCACTCGTTATAAAGATCGCACTGCACAAAAAATGCTTAACAATTCGGAGGTGGCACGCAATCTCAAGGACCGCATCACTATATTTTCTTGAATATCTTCTCATGAATTTAAAAGAAACAAATGGAAACTTCTGTATTCTTGCACGTTGAACCCTTCTAGAAGTCAGTGTGTCTGAATCTGTGATTGCATGCATATTGTCGCATGCCATTGCAGGGACCGCACGCTACCCACTACATTATAAAAAGTTTTGATGTAAAAGTCATTTACCAATTTTACTTCTTTTTAATTTTTCTCCAATTAAATTCCAATATATTTTTTATTTACAAATACTTTCCTATTTAGAAAATTTTATTTAAAAACAAATATTTGGAGAAATTGCAATGTTCAAAGAATGCAAAAATACTAATATTCTTTCTGAATTTTAAGAGCAATAAAACATTTCTATAAAAATAAATTCATATCCATTTAACCTCTGTTAGTTTTGAAGAAAATAATTTTAAATATCCAGACACATTATTTTTTAGTTATTTTGTAATAAACAATAGGCATCCTTTATTCTCTGAGAAATGATGCTGCTTTCATTTTTATAATTGTTTTAAACACACACTAGAATTAGAAACCTGTGATGAATTACTGTACTGATAAGTAAAGCGGGGTCACAGGTCTGAAACGATTGTGATATGCAAATGAATGCAATCATGTAAGGTACATGCTCATTCTAAGCTGCCAGTACGGGTCTGCATCCTTTCGAACCTGATGTTTCGATGACGACAGTTTGCCACCATCGATTCGACGCGATACTGTTTCAACACCTGAAATCATTTCATTTCATTTAAGTCACATTATTATTATTTATTGCATCATATTTATAAAAACATCGCATTTATTAAAAACTCATTCCATCATAAAATTATGAGCTATTCCACGCAAGTACTCAAGAAAAGGATGATTGGTGATGTCTCGAACCAAAGCAAGGATTCTCTCATCTGTTTACATACTTCCTGCGCTTCGTCAGAGGATCCTGCCCCCTAACGAATTCTTCATACATCTGGTCTCTCCCTGCCTGAACTTTCCCAATTCCATCTATAAACTTCCACAGAGTCAGATGATCCATCCCCAGTTTGGCTTGCATTCTCCTATGGGATGGTTCCGCGTAGTTGTTCGTTTTATTTTGCCCAAGTAGAGTTCTGGAATAGACAGTCCAAATCTCTTGGGGAAAGGTCACTGGCCGGTGACCAACGCGATGGTCGGGATGCCCTAATTATTGGTCTTCGAACCAGTCAAGAACTGGCTGCAAGGCTAAAGGAACTTCGTCGCATAGTTCCTCAAACGCAACTTCCAAAAAATCGAGAGGTACGAACGCTAGAGCTACTATCATTCAGGCAGCTAAAGTGAAATCCGGATCCGTGTTGTAAGTGTGGGTCGGCCCTTCCTGACCGATCTTCTTGTTAATGTTCTTCACTAAGTGAAAGAGCCAACCAAACAGTTCTGCTCTGGGGAACTCCTCTTTCATTGCATTGAGTGCTCCTTGTTCGAAGTCCGTAGAAATGGATGTCAGTTCGAAACGAGGCCATTTGCTTTTCAGTAGTTGGAACATGCGTCGATACGTTTCCTGTTCATTATTCGGGAGCAATGCGTATAAGAACGGAATCACGAACGATCCTCTTTTATCCAGAAAGACGTAAACTTGAGAGAAAAGGAACGGAGCAGTCCGAAACGTTCCATCCACGTAAATAGTTCTCATCACATGCCTCCAATTAATATGGGATTCACGACCAAACACCAGTATTCGATTGTCGTGTCCTTCTCCAGTGTCGATCAGGAGAAAGTTCTCGAATTCTCCTACAGCAAACTTGTATAGCCGATACGATTCAAGGACCTGGATGCAGCGTCGATCGGCTGGTTGAGGAGGAGCAACTCGAATCCTGTTTCGTTTTCGTTCTGCCATCAGTCTAACTGCGTTTTTAGTTGGAAATTTTCCCCGAACGGCGATGGAAACACCTTGGAGTGCGTCGTTGAAAAGGACGGCTGGAATCTCACGGGTCGTCTGGGCTCTCAGTTTAATATTCGCTACATGAGAGAGAGAAAGTAGACTCCACTTGTCCACAAGAACATTTTAATACACCATATATGTATACATTTCGGTCACAATGTGGTCTTCTTCAGTATGACTCAGTTTTTAATTTATTCTTTAGCTTAGTTAATATTCGCTGTTTTTTTCGCCACTGCGACCGATGCTGCGTTGTTCCTTGGGTGTGGTCATTGACGAGCCGCAAAATTTGACGCACCTGAACGTCCACGTGCAATCTCGCTTTGCAGCAATCGCTTCTCGCTTGTCACATCTCCAGAACGACTTCTGCCTGCCCGAGCTGAGTTTATCAAAGGCAAATTGGTGGCCATTGTACGAAAACTTTTCATTTTGATGTTTTGAAAAAATTCGGCTCATTTTAGGCACCTGCAACTTCCTTATCTCCAGTTGCATTTAGACAAAACTGTTAGGCTTTTCACTGCACAGAGGCAGATCCACAATTCTCGCTTGCACTGCTTTCACAGGTTGGTTAACTCGGTTAGGTAGTCATATTAACCGTAGAAGGTAAATACATTGGGTTCTTAAATAATAAGTTAACAAAATAAATTCTAGCATAATCAGAAATTATTGTCTTAATTTTATAAATTTAATTACATACTTTCAATGGCTGTACTTATACTAGTTTTATTAATTTTAAAATGATTATATTGGAGGCATCGAAACGATCTCGCATCGAAAAATGGTCGTGTCAAAAAGATCTTGCGTCGAAAAATGGTCGCCTCGAAAAGATCTCGCTTCGAAAAATGGTCACGTCGAAAAGATCTCGCATTGAATCAATGGAGGCGAACTGTGGGCGTCGAAACGACCTGTCATCACCAGTACAGGGTAGGAAAAAGCTGCAGCTGCTCAAGTTCAGCAAAATGGGGAAAACAGCAGACCTGTCTGAGTTCCAAAAAGGCATTATTGTGGGAGCCCGTCTAGCTAGAGCTATGATTTTTAGGACAGTACAACTGACCGGTATCTGAAAAGATCAGATCTCCAAGGTGTTCAGTGCGTGGAAACGGAATCCACAAGAGTTGTCGAAACGGCAGAATTGTGGATCAAAAACCAGCAACACAGACAAGGACCGACGTCGTCTGAGACGGATTGTGCGGCAAAACTGAAGGTCTACTGTGGAGCAACTGATGGCAGACTTCAATGAAGGATCATCGTAACCCATCTCCTCCAGAACAATGCGCTGAGAGTTGAAGCGAATAGGGATAGGAAGTCGCAATGGTGCATTTGTACCTAAATGGTGACGGGTTTCTTCATGGAAGACTATGCTAATTCCAGATGTGAATCCGATCGAGAATGTTTAGGACATGTTGGAAAGAAACATTCGTCGAAGGCATCCACTTCCGTCTACTGTGCAGGACCTAAGGGTCTCTCTGACGAATGCATGGTCTGCGATTACCTTAGCTGCACTGCAACACCTTGTAGATTCCATGCCAAACCGCGTATATTCTGTAATTACAGCCAAAGGAGGGTCAATACCATATTGATCGAAGGTTTCTAATTCATTGACTGGTGTGTGTACATATAGAAAATATAATAGTTATAATTAAAAATAAAAAAAAAATAAATAATAATTGATAAATACTTAATAAATAATATATGAAATCAAAATAAAAAGCTGACGTTTCTGATAGAGACGATTCTTTATCAAAGCAAAAAGGATAAATCTCTAAAAGCAAATAGAATATTAGAGAATTATCCTGAAATTATGAAAGGACAATCGACAATCGAACAGTGAGGTATACATTTGTTCAGGTGGGACATAAGCAGTCCTTACACGATTCTCACCCTTTCAGAATAAATTCCACATGAAATACACTGAAATAGGCAAGAAGCCTGATTAACCCAAAGAGGTCTTCCCCATTATGAAAAACAAAAATAATAAGATTGACGATTGTCAGAAGAGTGGGAGAGGGGAAGGAAACGTTGCCAATGTCTTCGAAGTTGACATCAAGGATATGTCTCGGTTTTCTATACTTTGTATACCACTTCATTTCCATCCGGTTATTCAGTATTCCAGCCACCAGATCAGTGTCATTGCTCTTCATCGTCTGCACCATGTTCATTAGGAGATCTTGGACATACTTTCCAATATCAATCATGTTCAGATCCGAGTGGATATAATGATTTTTTACGCTCCTTCTTTACGCTCAGAGTGACATTCTGGAAAGATTGGAGTTCTCTCTATCTGCTTCTACATATAGTCTCTGTCGCAGGCATACCATAGAGGAAGATGGTCCGAATCACTGTCTTGTACAGTAGTATTTTATTGTCGCTGCTAAGGACGCTGTTTCTACCCAGGAGAGCTCTAAGACTATACTTAGCCCTCTTTGCCTTGTTCAGAGCAAAAGCTACCTGATAATTCCAGGAATGTCTTGAGTCAATGATAACGCCAAGATATTTGTAGTTGTCTACCCAGTCCAGTTTCTTATTGAATAGAACAAGAGAATTTGGGTGATGCTTGAACTTTCTGTTGAAGCACATAGCGAGAATTTTCCGACGTTAAGGTTCAGCTTCCAGCAGTTAAAGCAGTCTTCGAACATCTTCAAAGCATACTGCAGACGAGTGATAACGTGAGATGGCTTGTGTGTCCATGTCATAATGGCAGTATCATCAGCATAGAAATGGAGATTACAATTTTTGGGTTTCGGCAAATCATGCACAAAATAATTAAAGAGAATGGGCCCAAGGACAGAACCCTGTGGGACACTGGGCTTTACCTTGTGGGGCAAGGAGAAGTTTTTGTAAACTTTGGCTTGATAGAACCTGTTGCTGAGAAAGGATCTCACCATAATAATCAAATCAGAATGAATGCCGTCTCTAATCATCTTGTAAATTAGCCCCTCGTGCCACACATGATCGAAAGCTCTACGGACATCAAGAAAAACCACGCTACATTACTTGGAAAGTTTTAGTGGGGTTCTCAGTTTTCAACGAGCCTCCATATATGCATCTGAACCTAGTGAGCAGCTCGAAAACCAAAGTGTTCTTTCTGTATTAAACCATTGGTGAAGATCGTTTTCTCCAAAACATTAGACATCGACGGGAGTAGGCGGCTGAAAGTTCGGTAGCTCGCAGGAATTGCAGGATTTTGCCCTTGCTTGGAGGTACTTAACACTTTAGACTGCTTCCAAGTATTCAGGAAATAAAAAAAAACGTGCAACAGTTATGAAAGAAGTACAATAATCGATAATCGAACAGTGCAGGGAAAACGAAACAAGTGTTCCGAAATAAAAGCTTTCACTGCCGTACACGTCTAGGAAGTAACCAGGTGAGGTCACTGAACCAGGCAAAAAGCCAGATGAAACCTGGTTAAGTCATCCAGAGGATAAGATGGAGTGCTTTCCTATCAGGACGATAGTCTTGATTGTTGATTGACAAGAGACAAGGGACACCAGGAGCTAGGGGATCCAGAATTCGGGAAAGATGCCCCTCTTAGATATTGTCGAAATTGATGTCCAGGATGTGACGAAGCCTGCGATGCCTGAGAAAACTTTTAAAGGTGAGCGGATGCTCAAAAATATCTTTAACCAGAGGATTGGGATGGTCCTTTATCTTTGGAAGCAACTTTTTCAGCAACTCCTGGAGGTGATTTCCAATGGAAGATATATCAAAATCGTCGGCAAAAGAAATATTTGTTGCATCTCTCCTGTAAGGTTGGGCAAAGGTCCTCAAGGTAACGTCCAGGCAGGCATACCATAAAGCAAGATGGTTCGGATTACCGTCCGGTATAGCAATAGTTTGCAGTCCAATCCATGCGCGCTGTTTCGCCCCAGAAGAGCTACCAAACTAAACTTTGCCTTCTTTGCCTTGTTAATGGTGTAAAAGACATTGTCGTCCCAATTTAGCTTGGCATCTATTACCAGGCCGAGGTATTTGTAATGTTTTACCCATTTGAGATCTTTACCAGAAAGGAAGAGAGGACTCGGGGTTTTCGAAGTTTCTTCATACTGAACATCACCGTGCATTTGTCAAAATTTAGATTGAGTCTCCACTTAGCAAACCATTTCTCGCACTGATGTAAGGCTTTTTGTAACCAAGATATGACGTGAGCGGGATCGCGATCAGTAGTCATGATGGACGCATCGTCAGCGAAAAGATATAGCTTGCAATTAGTAAATGTCGGAAATTCATGAATGAAAAAGGTGAACAGAGCCCTGGGGAACACCAGCATTTACGTTACAAGGTCGGACGTGGAGCAATTAACCTTGACGCAAAATATCCTATTCGACAGAACGGAACTAATCAAAGCAATCATATCGTCCAGAAACCCACAAGTAATCATTTTATATAGGAGGCCTTTGTGCCAAACCTGATCGAAAGCTTTCTGAACATCCAAGAACACCAGACCACTGTATTTAGCACAGTTTAGAGGAGTGTTTATATCTACAACAAGTCTCCAGATCTGAAGTTGGCAGAAATGACCTGGGCAAGAGCCAAATTGCTCCTCCCAAACAAGATTGTTGGTCGCACAGAAGTCGTTAATCCTCTTCAGAATGATGCATTTAAAGACTCTTGATAACATAGGTAGTAAGCTTATGGACCTGTAGCTGACAGCGAGAGCAGGGTTTAGACCAGGCTTAGGTATGGTAACGATGACAGACACCTTCCACTAATCGGGGAAGTAACCAAGTTTCCAGCAGTCGTTCATGGCTTTGGTAATGGTCGATACAACATTAGGAGGCAAGTTTATGAGCGCACTATTGGTGATGAGTCAGCATCAGCTGCTTTTTGGTTTTAAATCGTTTGATGACTTCGGAGATTTCTTGAGTACTAATGACTTCCTCGGGGGTAGGAACATGATGACTGCGCCGATAGGTGATGAAGCCATTATTAAGTAGATCAGTGTTTGAGAGGCTGTCCAGGTAATCTCACTAGGCGTTGTAAATTGACTTTTCAGGGAATCAGCAAGCAATTGAGCCACTGGTGACAGCGTTTCTTTTGCCTGCAAGCAGTGGTGGCAATTGGATTGGTCTCTTACCCTTTAAGGTCCTCACAGTTCCCCAGAGCGAGTTGTCCTGTACAGAAAAGGACTTCAGGACATAATATATAAAAAAGAACTGACCTTATGATTTGTGCATATTTGCGTATAGATGAAGTAAGGATGCCACTTTTCCACAATAGAATTTTAATAATCATAAATGTATACATTTCAGCTACAAGGATGCCATCATCAGTATGAGTCAAGGAAAAAGGCAAATTCTAAAAAATGGAAAAAGCACATCCATGGGTAGCAGCTTGAGCCCTTTCTTAGCCCTTTCTCATTCATCTAGAAAATTTAGTCTGTACTAATTTCATTCACTTTCCCGGTGGTATATGTATGTTGACCAGTTGAAAAATGATCTTAATGGCCTATGCCCCTCTATATCTTTAACTGTGGAAGGGGAAAGCAATAATTCACTCCCTTGCTTGGATCTACCAGTGCATAGACAAGGAAGTAAACTTGCCTTCAGAATCTACAGGAAGTCTAACTACGTATCAGCCTACATACACAACAATTCCAACCACCGTTTTGGCCACAAGCTCGCAGCGTATAACCATATGATTCACCGAGCATTGAACATCCCTATGACACGAGAGTAAAGGAACATCAAAGATGCTGCTGCCGCCAATGATTTCAATAGTTAAACCGCGTATAAATTAATTAAGAGGCAAAACTTCAAGTTAAAAGTTACGGAAGCCACAACCCTCACTCTTGGAACTCTGGACAGAAAGAAATATTTTTGCTTCTCATATAACAGGAGGAACTAGAGACTAGAGAAAATCTTTGGAGTGTTCAATCTTCAGGTGGCTTACAGAAGTAGCCACACTTTGAGAAGACTCTTAGGCAATACCAAGGATAAAATCCAGATAACAGAGAAATCCGAGATATATGAGATCAAGTGCGGTACTTGTGACCACAAATATATCGGACAAAGCCGCACAAGAATTGAAACCACAATAAAGGAACAATTCGACTGCGTCAGAAACCATAGACCTGAAAAATCAGCTTATGCTGAACATATAATTAACACCGGAAACGACATAAAAAAGAAAACTTCAGGATTCTACATGTGGCTGATGACTTCAAAAGACTGAGTCCCTGGAGATTTTGAAGTGTGAAGAACAAAATCTCTTGAATCATGATGCTCGACCTCTGAATCTATCACGATGGGAAACCATGTTAGCCCATGGTAAATAACGGTTCTCTAGTTTACTTTTCTCTTTTATTTTTATTATTATTATTATCTGTTTTTTTGTTCATCAATCTTTTCTTGTTCTTTCTCTCAGATTTCACATCTAGATACTTCTGTAAACTTCGGTTAAAACTCTGTATAGCTCTCTCCTCGGTCCGCTATTTCGGACCAACCACTCTTGAGTGGTAAATATTTTTTCACCCTATTGGCTATATACTCTTAAATAAACCCAACTTCTTGTTTGTTACCTTGTAGCTGAAATGTTTACATTTATGATTATTAAAATTCTTTTGTGAAAAAATGGCATCTATATTCATCCTTCCTTCATTCCTTCATCTATATTCAGTTTTTTGCTCCACCTCGGATTTCGTAGAGCTTTAATCTCCCCCTGAACCTTGTGAGTAAGCCGGTTTATACTTGGTCTTGAAGAAGGGAAGTTGCTTATGCTGCCGTAATCTTCTGTAAGAATTCTTTTCGAGAATAAGACTCCTGATATAAGGAAGGAGGTCGAGATGTTCAGGTCGCTTATCATTGGTAGTAAAGTTACTGGAAGTAGTGGCATCGATGACAACATGGGTGGTAGCATTGATATTACTATTGATATCCTCCTTATAAGGAATGCTATTTTCTCTAAGAATATCTCTACAGAGCTTCCAGTCCTGTTTAGAATGGAACACAATCTTCTTATCGGTATTTAAACCGTCAAACATAAGCATCACTAGAATATAAGTTGTCGACTGTGAATATATTATTGGGCTTGAGGAAACCTTTAAGAACTACATTATCCAGCATGTCGCTTAGAGGAGAGTGGTCACAGTAGTACGTGTCATCTTGGGGACCAGCAACAAACGTGTCAATCTCTTTTAAGGTATATCCATATACGATATTGCTGTTTTGATTGGGGAATTTGGAGTTCCATGCATGGTGCTTGGCATTCAAGTCACCCGCAATAACAACTGAAATGGGCCCAGACAGCAGCTTGTCAAGTTCGCAAAGATTAAGCTTGTGCTTAGGTGAAATATATAAACCGATGGATTTGATTTCACCTACGCCCACATATTTTATAATCACGGAGACTGCTTCCATTCCCACAAAGTCTCGCATACGAAGGCGATGTCGACATTCGAATTTGTAAGGAAATTGTAAAACTCGATGCGCTTGCGAGCGATTCCCCTTGCATTACAAATATTGCAACAGAGTTTTCTTGATTAATGATCTTATATGGGTGTCTGTCCATGATCATTTGTTAGATTTGTAAGAGGCAATCTGTGTCACTGCTTTTCCACTTTCCTTGTAGTGATTTAGCAAATTTCCCAGAAACCTGTATATATCATGCAATTGATTGTGGTCAGCCATATGTGTGTCCCTAGTACCAGCAGAATTGGATGCGACCGAAGAATAGGTTTTTCCCTCTATCACTTTGGTGCTTTTGATCCTTTTGACTTGTGGATATTTGGGACACTTGCTGTAGCTGACCAGAACAACATATATTTTTTGCGGGGTCTTTGCCTTTTATGTTAATACAATCCCTCGACTGATGGTCGCCAGGCACTTATTACATCAAGTCGACTCAGTGTAACCTTGGGAGACGTGACCAAAACGTAAACAGTTACTATAGCATTGCAAGGGCCTTTTGTTGCCTCCAAATAACTTAACAGTAACAGCTAGAGGACCGACACGCTTCAAGCTAAAAAAAGACTTATTGTGATCATTATTTTCAAGTAAGAACAAAGCCATTGGCATCTCTACTGCACCATTTGCATTTTTAATCCTGGTTGCTTTTTTTGGAAAATATTTTGACTTCCTGAGGTCTTCGCAAAAGTCTTCTAGGTCAAATGTTGTATCAACATTTCGGACAACGTATTTAAGCGTTTTCTCTGACTTAAGTTGATGATGATGGATCTTTAGCATATCGTTGCTTTTTACTCCTAACACAAGTATTTTATGACTTTCCTCGTCGTGGCAATCTTTATGGTGTCCTTTCGACCTGTGCGGACGATAATTTTGTCAAGAGGTACGTGCTTTTTGATATCCTCAATAATTTCCTTTATTGGCTTCCCATGGTGACGAAAGATAATTAGAGGCATATAAGTAGATCCATTTCCACGGATAGCGTACTGTGCTTGGCCTTGTTAGCACGAAGTGCTACAGAGGTACTAGCGCTGATGTCAACAGTGGACTGAATATTGTCGATACTAATATGTACTTTGTTCCTCTTACTCTGTGCAACATGCCAGACACCTCCATTGTCATCAGCAGAGTCATTATCAAGCCTCCTCTACGTGCTAGTTCTTGATGAGGACCTACCATCGCTGATCAAGCCCAGGCCTACAGGACCTTCTTTACTACTGAGTGGGAGAACAGCGTTATCCACTAACATGGGCGAAATGGACGTAATGGGAGAGCCCATAAATTCTTTGAAAATTAACACTACTAATGTCATTGGTCAGCGCTTCCAAACATTGTTTCTAAGTCCAGGTATTTTTTGTTCAATTCGGAACGTAATGCTTCAAGCTCGTCATTTATAATGATGTCAAAAGCAAGAAATCTGGGATCCTTCAATGCATCTTTGTACGCTACATCAAAAGGTAACACCTTACCGTCAGCATATTTTATAGTAATGCTAGCAGATTTCAATGCAGTGCCTGTCGTTGCCATGAAGCAATTGTACTTAGAAGAACACACATACTCAGGACGACGCAGTTTATAAAAATACTTAAAAAGTCCTATCTATTGTTAAATCCACCAGTGAATACACAATGACAACCATGATCAATAATGATGCAGCCGGGCACCTCTAAATCCAGGTCCACAAAGTCTGCAATGACTGATATATGAGATGTACAACGATGTACTCTTCCTCTTAGAGGTGATACCTTGAAGAGCTAGTCTGTGCTGACGATAGTCCGTCCTGTGCTTCGAGTTCCAATGACCGGGAAGTTGATGAAAGGACAATCGAACAGTGAAATGAAGTGTACATTTGTTCAGGTGGGACGTAAACAGTGCTTACACGATTCTCACCCTTCCGGAAGAAATTCCACATGAAATTCACTGAAGTATGCAAGAAGCCTGACTAAAGCAAACAGATCTTTCACATTATGAAAATAAAAAAAGGAAAGGAGTACAACAACCGATAATCGAACAGCGCAGGGAAAAAACAAAAAACGAGTGGTCCGGAAGCCATGCTTCCATTGCCATACTTGTACAAGTAATAGCCATAAGAAATATGCTGAATTAGAAAAGAAGCCAGAAGAACCTGGTTAAGTCATCCAGGGGATAAATAGGAGTCCTTTGCTACGAAGACGATGGAGTTGATTGTTGATTGACGATAGGACACAAAAGAGCGAGATGATCCAGTAGGTTGGAAAGATGGCCTTTTGGATGTCATTGAAATTGACGTCCAGGTTGTGATGAGGCCTTCGATGCCTGAGGGTACTTCTAAAGGTGAGCCAGTGATCCAAAATATTTGCAACCAATGGTTTAGGATGGTCCGTAATCTGCGGAAGCAGCTTCTTCAGCCACTCTTGTACGTGGTTTCCAATGGTAGGTATATCGAAGTCTTCAGCAATGGAAGTATTAGTTATTATTCTTCTGTCGAATTGGGCACTGGTCCTCAGGGTGAGGTTTTGGAAGGTAAGGAGGTCCTTCCATCTGGATTTGCAGATTGTAACTCAGGCAGGCATACCATAAAGAATAATGGTTCGGATTACCACTTTATATAGCAAAAGTTTGCTATCCACTCTTAAAGCACTGTTATGCCCCAGAAAAGCATCTAGACTAAACTTTGCCTTCTTGTACTTGTTGATAGCATAAGAGAGATGGTCGCCCCAATTTTGCTTGGCATCAATCACTACTCCGAGGTATTTATAAGGTTTTTACCCACTCCAGCTCCTTTCCAGATAGGCCGGCCAGGTGGCCGAGATGGCTAGGGCATAGGTTTTCTTGTTCTCGAGTCCGCCTGGTCGTGGATTCGAATCCCGCCGTGGGCATGGATGTTTGTGTTTGTCCCGATCTGCGTACAGATATAACTAGTTTAAAAGGGGCAAAATATCCTTAATAGTCGACGCCAAAATTTCTAATAAACCAACCAACAAACCTTTCCATTTAGGAAGAGTGGTTTTGGGGAATTGCTTAGCTTTTTTGTAATGAGCATGGCTTTGCATTTATCAATGTTTAGGTTTAACCTCCATTTAGCAAACCATTTCTCACACTGATGTAAAGCATTTTGTAACCGAGATAAAACATGAGCAAGATTGTGGGCACATGTCATGATGGACGCATCGTCAGCAAACTGGTATAAATTGCACTTTGAAAGTTTGGAAACCCTGAACGAAAAAGTTGAACAACGCAGGGCCAAGGACAGAGCCTTGGGGGACGCCATCATTGATGTCACAAGTGTTAGACATGGATCAGCCTACCTTGACACGAAAAGTCCTTCCTGACAGAAAGAAACTCATCAAAGGAATCAGATCGGCAGGAAAAACACATGTAATCATTTTGTATCTCAGATCGTTAGGCCAGACCTGATCAAAAGCTTTCCACACATCTAAAAAGATAAGACCACCGTACTTAGCGAAATTTACAGGAGTGTTTAGATCAGCAACAAGCCTCCAGAGTTGGAGTTGGCAGAAGTGACCTGGATGAAAACCGAATTGCTCGAATAAGATTGTGGGACTCACAGAAAGCATTAAACCTCCTTAGAATGACGCGTTCAAGAACTTTTGACATCGTAGGTAATAAGCTGATAGGCCTGTAGCTGACAGCGAGAGCAGGGTTTAGAACAGGTGTTGGTATCGTAACGATGACGGACTCCTTCCACTTATCAGGGAAGTATCCATGTCTCCAGCAGTCATTTATGACCCTGGTAATAATCGAGATAACATTTGCTGGCAAGTTCTTGAGGGCACTGTTTCTGATAGAATCGATACCTGCTGTTTTTCTGTTTTTAAGATGCTTTATGACGTCGGAGATTTCCTTTATGCTAATAGTTTCCACAAGGATATGAACTCGCTGATTTTGCCCATAGGAGTTACACACATCGTTGACAAATCAAGTATTTGACCGACTATCCGGGTTTTCCAGGGTGTCAGCAATCAGTTGAGCCTTATCATGAACACTGGTGAAAACATCGCCATCTGAAGTAAGCAGTGGAGGCAGGCTGATGGGTCTGTTACCCTTTAAGGACCTTACATTACTCCAGAGCGAGTTGTCCTGGACAGACAAGGACTTCAGTTTGTCGCTCCACCTTTGATTTCGTAGAGCGTTAACCTCTTCCTGGACCTTGCAAGAAAGCCTGTTGTACTTAGTCTTGAAGAAAGGTAGTCGCATACGCTGCCAAGACCTTCTATATAAATTCTTTTCACGAATGAGACGTCTTATGTAAGGAGAGAGGTCGAGATGTTCAGGACGCTATCGATCAGCAGTGGAGGCACTGGATAGCATCGTGGATAACACTGGTGATTGCACTGACATTTGTGTTGATGGCAACGTTGGTTACAACCTCCTTGTATGGAATACTATTTTCTCGGAGTATATCCCTGAAAAGTTTCCAGTCCTGTTTGGATCGAAGCCCAATCTTCATATCGATATTTAACCCCTCCAAGATTTGCATCACTGGTCGATGGTCAGAGGATAAGTCATCTACTGTAAATATATTATAGGTCTTGAAGAACCCTCTAAGAACAGATATGTCCAACACGTCACTAACTGGAAGGAGGACAGGAAGGAGGACAAATAAGAGGTAATAAGAGGACGGCGAGAAAAATGTAATAGGATAACATATACAGCATTAAAATGACAAACTATAAAAAAAGTTTAGGAATGATAGGGCTCCGGTATTAACAGGATGTCTAGCAAAACGCATTCGTAAAAGTCCTTGACTGTCCCTTGATTTTTCTGATCATCAGCAGCCAAAACAATTATCTAAAATGGAGCCACTATCTGCTTATGTCGACCACCACATACGCCAGATCCCACTCAGTCTTTCTATCTATACCAAAGACAGAAACAATTTTCGCTCCCATATCCATTGCCTTAACGACTCTTATTAAGATTTCAAGAACGTTTTCGTCTGCACGCTTAATGATGATGGGATTGAAGCTGTTCGCAAGAGTTTCACGGCTAACAAACCTTTCCAAGCTCCTTCTACTGACACCATCTGCCTTCTCCTTCACACCATCCTCACCTCCAATTTCTTCACTCTTAACAATGAGTATTATATCCAGTCCCAACTATGACAACATTTTTAAGGGGGATGTGGAAACAAACTACTTTCCACGTCTCCCTTGAAGCCGTTGGTCTGGCTGCGGTATATTGACGATGTTTTTCTGATCTGGCCACATAAAGAAGACTCACTCCTATCTTTTATGACCCAATCTAATTCCATCCACTTCTCCATCAAGTTTTCTCACAATTATTCTATCACGACGGTTCCTTTTTCGGACGTCTCTATCACTAACAATAAATTGTCTAGAAATCTCTATAAGAAGCCCACCGACCAGCAGCAGTACTTACACTGTGACAGCTGTCATCCACGCCATTGCAAGGATAACATCCCTTTAAGTCAATTAACACGCATCCACAGAATATACACTAATCAATCTGACAAAGACTTCCATGCTAACCTCCTTACCCACTCCTTTAAAGCAAGTGGCTAACTCAAATCTGCCATACGCGCTTCCATCTATAAACATCGTAACTCACGTTCTAACAATAATCACAAACCTTCTACAGCCATCGCAACACCTACATTCAACAACATCGGTTCTTCCTTATCATCCAACCCTCAATAGTATTAACAACATCCTAAGAAAAAATCAACATATTATTGAGAACTCTTTTCCATTCCATTCTACCAAACCACCAAAAGTTTCTTTTAAACGGACATTTAATTTTAAAGATATTCTGGTCCATGCTATTATTACTAAACCACGCACTTCCACTAAGGGATGTTCTCCTTGCAATGAAAATCGTTGTGGTGTTTGCCATTTTCTTAACCCAGCCACCTCTATTTCCAGCAGTGTTTCCTCTTTTACTCTCAAGATTAAGCAGAACCTGACCTGCACTTCTCACAATCTAATTTACCTATTACATTGCAAAGTATGCCAGAAACAGTATGTCCGAGAAACGGGCAATGCCATACGCATCAGATTCGCCAGACATAAGTTCGACATCCTTAGTATAGCTGATACCCATGTTGCTAAACACTTTAATTCCCTTGGCCACACTTGACAGGCCGTCAGCCTATATATTCTTCGTAGTAACTTCCATAACAAAAAAGAATAAAAAATTCGAGTCTTTACTTATTTGGAAATTAAATTCCCTCACCTTTAATGGCATTAACCTTAACAAAGGCACCATTCCATCCATTTTATTTTTTGAACCGAAGCAGTTATGTCAATTTTTATGAATCCAATGAATAGGAAGTTGTGGTTGGCCTATCCCATGGTGCACTTTTCATCATACCAAATATGCAAATTAGGACACATTCAAAATTTATCTCAAAAACCGTAAGGAATAGAGAAAAAATCGAATTGCAAACTTGTTCAGCATAAAAAAACAAAACAAAAAAAAAATTATGCAATTCGGGCCAACCACAACTTCCTATTTATTGGATTCTTCAAAATTGACATATCTGCTTCAGTTCAAAAAATAAAAGGGGGGTTCAGACTTTTGTATTCACACTGTATATAAAGTCGTCCTCAAGTATTCCTTTCATAATGCGTTCTCATTGATCTCATTTCACGGTGCGCCCTTTTTCAGGGCGATATTCACCTTCTCTTACTTTTTATGTGCTGGGTCTGGCGTTGGAATTAATATTCCCGTAAACCAATACATCAAGACGCTCATTATCATTCTGGGTCCCTGGCGTTGGGATCAATTTACTCGCAAACTTGACTAAAGACACTTCTCATATCATTTATTAATATCCTAATCATGCACAAGTCGGTCCCTGGCATAGAATTAATTTTCTCGCAAATCTGACTTTATTTTTAGATCTAGGTACGTCCTTTTAAGGACGACTATTTCTTTTAAACATCTAACCAGATTACCAAAAGCGGCTTCAGTATGCTAAATGAAGGAGAGTTCTCCCACGAGTTCGTATACAATGACGTCATCACCAGAGACAAGCGTTTTGTTGCATTTTATGCCATCATCAGTGAAACGCAGGCAGCACTAAAGAATGATTTATGCCAATAATTGATATCAGAAATGGTTAACAAAATTCAAGAACAAAGGTTAGTTTTACTTAAAGAATTCGATTTACTGATTAAGAGTGCTCTTGCAACAAGTCCGCGGCTGCCAGTCCCAATATCGAACCGACTCCTGATATGGCGGAGGCGGTTGAGGATGAGTACATGGACGCCTCCTTACCACCGGTACTATGCGGGAGCAAGGACGATCCCAGTCGCAAAAGGAAAACAGAAGATGACCCTATTACTGATGACAACTCTTAGATTGATGTGATATATAAGAAATCCAGGAAAGAGACGAAATTAGATAATGTGAAAATGATCGCCAACGTCAATGAAGAAGCTTTTACTGCCGCCAGAGAAAAACTTAGCAGGAATGGACAAAAGGACTCGGCCAAAAATATCAGCCAAAAGGTAAGTAAAGGTTCATATGTCTTTCCAATTACCATATGTACGCATGGTAAGCCTCTTACAGAAATTCTGGACGAGATTAAGAAGCATGTACTACTAGAGAAAATCATAATGCATACAGGCAGAGCAAAGCCAGGTAAAAGTGAAATACCTAGAAGAAGTTATTTATAAGAAACTCGTCGCTAGTATCAAAGATGATGATATTTTGAAAATTCAGCAACATCAACTGAAGTCCGAGAAGGTGTTGAAGTTCGTTATTCAAAATATTGACGTTACGTATGATCTACAAGACTTTCAAGAAGACCTAAGAAGAGCTAACTACTTACCAGAAAATGTAATAAGACTAAGAAAAGCCAAAGGATCAATAGATAAGCTAACTACTTGCCTATGGTTTTGCTTCTGCTCCCCAATAGCGAACATAACCAGTCATTGAAGAGTGTCACTCGTATCGGTCCACTAGCAGTTCTAGTGGAAGTCTTCCAAGGGAACAGGAAGCCAATACAGTGCTACAACTGCCTGCGCTTCGGTCACGTGTCCATGGGCCCCACGGAAGACCCTCGCTGCAACTAATGCGCAGAGGCACACCAGTCGAGAAACTGCCCCAAGATTGAAGGACAAGACCCCCTGAAGTACATTAGATGTGGAAGATAGCAAACTATACAAAATATCCAAAATATTCCCAGATTAAAAGGCTGCATAGTTCCAAGGTGATCGCGGGCAAATCCTTTGTAGCTGCTGTGTATAAGCCGGAGGAAAAAGGTCTCCACATTAACGACCTACAAGGCATGTATAAACAAATTGGACGAATATGTCATATCTTTACAAATCTAGGCAAACGTTACTCACAGTTGAGTAGGCTCCTTACGACCAACTAATTTCATCATGCCTACACGACATTATACTGAGATCAACAAAGGTGAACTTTGGTGCGTGATATGGAATGCTAGGGGGGTTCCTCGAAAGCGTATAGTTTCACAACTTTCTGTTAAAGCAGGAAATCGATTTTTCTTTTTACTACGTTCAGAAAGTGAAATGAATGGATGAAAGTTGACGTTTATCCATAGATACCTGACTAAGTTTTTCTTTTTTTCTAATATCAGAAGTATATTCATGAGTTATACACTTTGCTTTCCTTTGTGAAACACACCTCAAACCAAGCCGAGATTTCAAGCTACCTGGTTATTGTGAGTACCGTAACAATGGTTTGACTCCAAACACTACAAGATGTGCCTCTGGTGGTTCTGCGATCATCATCAAGAAGAATAGTAAAAACCAAGATTTGGTCTCCAAATCTTACCCAGGTATGGAATCGGCGTCCGTCATCATCAATGAAGTCTCCCTTGGAGAAGTGAAGTTCGTGGCGCTCTACAATTCACCTAAACATACTCTCGACGTTAGCGATGTCGATGAACTCTTCGATGGTGACATTCCAGTTATACTGGCTGGTGACCATTAATGCCAAACATTCAAGCTGGAACTCCAGAACACGGAACTGCAATGGCATGATTCTGTTCCAGCATATACAAAATAAGGATGACATCATTGTTGCAGGGCCAGTGGAGGACACTTACTACTGTGACCATTCCACTAAGTGACGTGTAGGATATCTCATTGATGAAGGGTTTCCTCAAGCCATACAACATCTTCACGATTGATGACCTTTCTTCTGACCACAAGCCTGTGGCATTAAACTTTGACAATGTCAACATCAATTTCAGAAAAGAAGTCAAGCATCAGCAAGATTGAAAACTCTTCAAAGAAATCCTCAAGGACCATGACTGCCAACTCGATAGAGCAAACTGTACGCATGACATCGATTAACGTGTTGAAGACATCACCAGGCGAATAAATAGTGTCACGGAATCTGGTGCCTATCCATTGGAAAATAAATCTCTCATCGAATTATGGTTACCCCAGGATTCCAATGCTTGATTGCAGAAAGAAACAAGACCCGTAGGCTTTGGCAACGTTATCATATGCCTTGGCTAAAAACCAAATATAGCAGATTAGTGCGAAGAGTCCAGGAAGAAATAAAAGAGTTACGTGACGCTAGGTGGAGTAACAAGCTGGAAAGCTTGTCGGCTCGCGACAATTCCATTTGGAGCATGGTAAGAGCTCTGCAGAAGAAGAATAATGATACGCTTCCTCCACTTCGCACCCCTCAAGGTAATCACGTCCAAACTAATCAGTATAAAGCACAAGTTTCCTCCTGATTTGATTTTGATGGTGAAATGTTCCTAATTTACTCAATGAAGAATTGGTATCCTACCCAGAATTTCACTTCTAGGTTATATACTTTACACAGAACGCAAATCTTTGCTTCTTACCTACAACTAACTAGCTGGGGTACGTTATTTTTTGAAAGAACACAACTCAGATTTAAATTTTGAAATTTTTTTTAATCATTTTGTGAATGGTTACAATAGATATTTTCCTTTAAAAACCTTTTCTCGAACCCCATACTATCCAAAAAAAACCGTGGATTACAGAAACATTATTAAGACTAATTAATAAGAAGCACAAGATCTATAAACAATGTATCAAAAATCCTACATCCATAAAAAGAAATCACCTTAAAGCCATCACCAGACTAGTGAAAAGTTCCATTAAAGCAGCCAAAAAGAAATATTACGCCGAGCTGTTTTCTTCAATTACCAATCCCAAAGAGAAATGGTATCAAATTCGAAAGGCTTTATCACTTCCAAACACTCATAAGTTGCCTTCTTGCTTTGACAGTAATTATTCTCCATCAAGCCTTTTCCCTTGTTTGAAAGCACTTTTCCCATGCTCCCTTCTAGTATCTAGTACAGAGGATAGATTATCGCTTCGCACCTACTCCTACGAGGGAGTTTTGCGCCATCCCAGTAAATAACGACTGCTACGAGATGACAGTAGCAGCCGGGACCGACGGCTTAACGTGCCCTCCGAAGCACGGGGGGTATCATGATGGAAGAGCTGCTGGCGGACAAACAAACCAGTGGCTATCACCAACTGCTGGAAAACCAGCACTGGTCACTTAGCAAATGGGTCAGACTAAAGTCCCCCAACAGCCGTGCCCCAAATAGCTGTCCCGCCAGCAGTGGTCCTCAAGCCCTGGCCGTCACCCAGCCAGCAGCTGGCCGCGCCTGAAGTTGCTGAACTCCATCGATTAGCAAACCAACCGACGAGACAACCAGGCCATGGCCACCCTCGTGCTCCCTTGCTGACAATAATAATATTGATATCAACAGTGACTTTTCCCCCTCATATTCAATTCAGAGACCTCCCATTTCTTCACCTAAATCTTTTTTTTCCCCCTCCAACAACCTCCAACGAAATTTTAGCTGTTATAAACAAATTTTCAAAATCTAAAACTACGGATATTTATGGTCTTCGCCAAGATGTGATTATCAGTATCGCTCCCTATATTTCTTATCCCCTTTGTACTCTTTTTAATATGTCTCTCTGTGAAGGAAGAAAGCTATCCCCTCAAAAACAACCACTTTTATTTTTTTGTTTTGGCCGAATAATAGATTTAGAAATTTACAAAAAAAGTTAAAACAATACTAAAAATTCGTTCATTCATGGTAGATTGAAAACAGAATATCTTAGTTTACTTTTTTCAATTTTATTTTTTAAATTTTTTTCATTTACAATGGACTAGTATGACGATCAGTTGGTATACGTTTATGCAGGTCACCGCCCATGGCAAGACAGTGAAACTTTATATTCTTAAGAATGTCCACACTGAGGATGCCATCATATGGTCTACAAGATAAGCATGTCAACACTAAAGTTTTCTCCCTTATGAAAGCATTTCGAATGACGACATTTAAATTTACCACTTTGTCAATACCCTTGGTTTTGCCGCTTACAACTTTGACCTAAAGGTCTACAGGAAGTAATAAGTATTTGGGATATCATTACATACTGTTTCATCCATGAACGATACTTGAGTCTCTGAATCCACGAGCATACGAAAGGTTATGCCTTGAGTCTGCATATCGACAAGGTAAATATTCTCATCATCACATTCCACTTTGATCACTAATATTTGCGGCAATTTCTGATAAAATGTTCCTCCTCCCCACATCGAAAGCAGGTAATCTTCTACGAAGATTGTTGAGAACGATTACCATCCTTGTGCTCTTTACAACCACCATAAGACATGGTGCAGAAGCACTGCCAGCGACGGATCCTTCCTTCCCTTTCTTCTTTCGATCACTATGGTCATGAGATATTTAAGGCTTCAAAGGGGGACTTGTCAATTTGCTCTGGCTCCACAGCCATTTTCAATAATCGGCCTCGGTGGCTTAGTGGTTGCGTGATCACCTCTGATGCCCGAGGATGCCGGCCGAGGACGACAAGGATTTTTTCAGGGGGAAAATCCTGAGATCAGCACTTCCTTCGGAAGGGAAGTAAAGCCGTTGGTCCCGCATAGTTGTTTGCCGGCAGCACGTTAAGGAACCCTTGCGAGGCAATATAAGCGGCCCCTATAATGCCGTCCTGAAATGACCTTTGGCAGTTGAAAAAGACGTTAATACCAAACAAACCAAACCAAACCATTTTTCAATACTTGCTTATACAAGGCCTGTCCGAAAAGTATCCGGATTGAAGCTACAAAAAATGTACAAATTGCTGCACCTTTTTCTTATCCGGAACGTGTGACGACATTTCTGCTGATGACGTAATGAAATTTGCAGCCGTTAAGAGTGCCGTGTGCAATTGTTGTACACGCTAAAGCAGAACATTTTTCTTTTCTCGTCGCCTGGTGAAAATGACAGAAAACATTCAGCAACGACTTCGCTTGTTTTAAATTTTGTTTTAAATTCAGTGAAACTGCAACGGAATGTTATGAATTGCTAAAAAAGGACGGCGATCAAGAAAGTCCTCAAAGGACGGAGATTTTAGCATGTGGACATGACAACACAAAATGCGACGGCGGAGCTCTTGGCCATCCCAAAAGAGGCATTCCGTACTTGTTTCGACCAATGGCAGCAATGCTGGCCTAAATGGGTTGCTGCAGACGGTGCCTATTTTGAAGGGACTAAACATTTATGCGATTTCGAACCGTATTTTTTGTAGCCTAAATCCAGATACTTCCCAGATAGGCCTCGTATGTGGAGAGAGCACCTATCATTAAAACCTTACGATGGGGAGTAATAGGGAAATTCTTGAAATGCTTTACTGTAGTAGGGGCTCTTCTCTCCTAGCACCCCATTCAGGATTGGCAGGGACGAAACAGTCAATTGCCATTTCAAGGCGGCTAGCAAACACTGATACAGATTCCTTCTTTTTCTGGGTGATATCGAACAGTTCGTCTCCAACGTCTCTCTCAGTTTTGACTCACTCGAAGATCTGAATTCACCTCTCCTTCAGTACATCATATGAGGACATATCAAAAATTTCGAGCTCTGCTGCTTTTTTCACAGCATTGCCCTTCAGCTTCGTTTTAACTGTGACTGGAGTCAGTGTATGTTTGATTAAGGTGCTGCTCAGTCATATACGCCCGCATTATTCCCCATTATAACCACTCCCGTAGCGGGAATTAAGTGTCCAGTTAGTGGTATAGGAGTGTTTCCCCCCCGCGAACATCGGGGGGGGGGGGGTTATCGGCTCGTATATTTTTATAACAGGCGTTTGTTTATTGCATGTTGGGTTGCTTTTTATGTTTAAATAGGGCTTTACACTGAAACCAAAACGTATTTAGTTAAGCAAATCTTATGTAGCATGTAATATTTTGAGTTTTCAGTTTAAATTATCATTTGTTAATGGGGAATTGTTAACTTACTTGAGCGAACTGTCGGAGTCGGCAACAATTGTACTGTACGTAATACATCTTGTTTGTTGTAATAAGTCGTTTTCCGAGAATGGTGACAATCTTACTACGTGTTTGTTGTATTAGAAAATTGGATATATATTTGTTGAAAAAGCGTCGAGAGGCTTCACGCTTGTCTGTTCGATAAAAAAAATAAAAATGTCAGCGATAGGAGAGGCCGCCATAACGATGAAATCGTTGATTTTATCGGGTGAATGCTTCAAACTAGCTTACTAATATGCAATAAACATTAACTTTGAACTAACACAAGTTAAGCCAGTTTGTTTGTTTATTTTTTTTATCGCCGAGAGAATCCTTTTTTTCCCAGGAGCCATACAGTTAAAATTCAGTATCGAATTTTGCGATGGGACAGCGTTCTAAGCAGCAAGAGTATGGACGGGATGTATCTGCTATTTCAAGAATTCAACGTTGCTGAAAGTCTTCTAGTTTTGGTGAGATGATTCCATTATTGTATTTTTATAAGTGCCATGAGAGTGTTGTTGCGTTCGAACTGCGTCAGTGTGGTGTTTAACGCTGCATTAAAGCGTTTCAGCAGACAGTAATTTATCTTCTTATTTCTTTTTTGATAATTACCTGTCTTGTTAATGCCTAGTGTAACGGAAAACGGCGCTTAAATTGTATTATCATTACGATATAAGCTTATGTTTTTAAGTGATAGTTTTCTGAGTGCATGTTCTCTGTGGCTTCTGGCTTGTTAGTTGCATTTCGTTTTAATAAGTGCGTAGTAAGAGCGCAGTAGGAGCTTGGCTTGCAGTATTTCACGGGTGGAGCATTGCGTTGGTAGTTGAGTTCAAGTCAGTATAAAAAGGGTTACTGCCTCTCTCCCTGTGTTTTGGTCCTCCTGACCATGATGCAGTCACAATGCAATGGTCATTTGGTCAGGGGATAATTTAAAAGGGAGGCGCGACGCTCTCTTTGCTCACTCGTGTCTGTGGTCATGTGACCTACTGCAAGGTGTTAGCTGATTGGTTATCAACAGAGAGCATGGCCTCTGATACATAGTCTGATGTATTATAATTAGATAGTTATTGTGTAATGCAGAGTACGCATTATAGTTAAATGATTTATTTTGTGCTAATGCATAGTTAGTGGAAGATAAGGGGTATTGTTGAGTTTAAGGTTACAGCACTGTCCCGGGGTCCTAAAGCTAGGTTAAAGGGGAATAGAGGGAATGATTACAAGTTGTGCTCATAATGGTAATTCTTAAAATTAATTGGGAACTAATGATTATTTCTGTTGGAAATATTTTATTGTTTGGGGATTTTCAAGCCGCATAATTGCGCTGTTACATTGTTTTATTTAATAGGTGCAAAAGAGGTTTCTGCATAATAAAAACAGTAGTTCTATTTTTAATTTACATGTTCCTTGATTGGTATTTCTAGCCTTACACAAGTCTCAAACCCTCGGCCCCACCCGCGTCGGAGTTGGCTTTGCTTTGGGTCCTCGAGTAGGCCCCTCCCATGCGGGGGTGGTCACATAACGATATTCAATTTAATATCGTCTGGCTACCCATCCACTTGACCCAGTCTACTACCTAGACAAATCATGAAACGTTAATGGCAAATATCCTCATCTGAAAAAGCTTGTATGGCCCCCGAGAATCCAGCTAACATTGGCACAGCACTCGGTTGGAAACCGGATGGCGCTTCTTCATTTGACGTCGGACGATGCATGGGGTTTAACAAAAAGTTGAAGAAGCACAAAAAGTTGAAGAAGCTTCTTGACAGCTCAGGTCGCGAACAAATTTAGGGAGCCCCCTGGTTCGAGTTTGTGTAATATGAATTTATTTTCATGGGCTCAAAAGACAAGACACAATTCTAAACGAGAAATCACTTTATTTTCAAGTTTACAACGTATTACAGTTCTGAATCGTTATCCAGAAGATAAACCACAACAAAACTTCTCAAGAAAGGATTGTTGCTATTCAAAGGCGATCTTGCTGCTTCACAGCAAAGCCAAACTTCCGAACAAATTAGAAGCAGTCAATTTTTCATACAATAGATTATCTAAGCCCAACAGTTCAATACTATGTTACTGACTCTATTCCACAGAGCAAACGCTTGTTTCCCTTCCTTTTGTTTGGAAAATAACCTCTCAGCCGAGATGGTCGCAAACAGTTTCATATAAGGGAGACACTCTAATCACCCCCTTAGCTTGCCACACAAAAAGACACTAATGTTCCCAACATTAACCGATCAAACATTTAAATAACCAGGGGAAGATCCTTTACTCCACCTCTGGTTACTTGTTTGAATCCAGTGTACCAAAAAACCACTCACTTCAGAGGATTAGTACTTCCTCTCCCTTGGCAACCACCAAGAAAAACAGAAAAAACTAACCAACAATTCCAAAGAGCAACAATTCCCCACAGACCACAGCATTATTAATCTATATATATAAAGAAGGATGTTTGTCTGTGGGTCTGTGTGTACGTTTTTTATACAAATCTACAGTTTTATTCCGATCTTGATGAAATTTCGCATACATGACCTTCAAAGCATGAGGAAGGTCACTGTCTACTTCAGATTTCGAAAAAATAATAATTATTGATAAAAAATCGATATTCATGGTTATGGCAGGGCATATTAATGAGAAATATCGCATGACCAACAATGCAAGACAAAGTTTTTGCAACAATGGTATCAACACGCAATTCACAAACACTCTGCACGGACCAACAATATATATCTCATGACTAACAATGAAAGGAAAAGTTTGTGCAAGTGTAATTATCCCGGGCAACGCTGGGTACCTCTTCTAGTTATAAATAAAGCCTGGCTAATAAGTAAAATTTTAAGGTGAACTAAAATATGGAAACTGGCAAGATGTAACGTGTAAAAGCAGAGCTGTAACAGCTGGCGCAGTGGAACAAAGTAGTCACGGGACAGTGGTAGGTTATAAAAATAAAAATAAAGTTTATTGGATAATAAATGAAAAATAAAACAATAATACCAACGGTAAAGTAAGCAATTAGCCTTGAAATACAAAGCGTATGAAACTAGGAACTAATTCCCAAACCATTGACTTAATTAAGCCGAGACAAATAATTCGAGATTAAATGCAACACTTAATTACGTAACATTCCATAATCAGACAATAATAAATACCACACAGTTCGGTTGGTAAATAATGACATGTGAATACGTTACGAAAATTGTAGCTCAAAATATCAGATACACTTAACATAAGATCAAATATATATATGTAATAACAAGATATGCACTAGCAACAAAGCAGCCCTTGCTTTTCTGTAAAACGAATTTAAATCTTAATGGGATAAAAACTCTTAGCTACAAAACAAATGGTTTACAAAGGCCTAAAGCTAGATAACTAATATCGCTTGTAAATTCAAACACAATTACATAAACCGAACTGGAGGTAGAGTGACAACTCCTCGTGCCAATGTATATCATTAGCTAAATCAAATTCGTCACTCACAAGCATACGCTCTAAGCATTCACGTTGAATTGTGAAACAACACAAACTAAAGTTCAACGGGAAAGTCCAGCATAAAGATTCGTAAGTCACAATAAAAGAATGATAATAACTTGCAGTTCTTAAAAATAAGAATAAGCACATAGGGACATTGTCATAAACATAAGAGTCACTGTCCGGGAATTGTCCTTAACGGTATGATACAATAAAGCCTAAGCTCTCCAATGAGGAAAATTTCGTTACTTTCAGTAAACTGAAATACATTAAACACAGAGCTTATCATGAAATGGCTAAACACTTGTCAAGACACGAATTAAAGGCAGGCGAGGATGTGGAAAACTATGACCATGCTATGGTCTTCTTGACAGCACTTTGAACCAGGGTAAACCCAAACCCTTGTCACATGTATGCACTTAGGCCGCATGGCCATACACTTTTGATAAACGTGCTAGAATGAAGCTCTCGTTGATACAAAACACTAAACACCATATGCAGCATTTGAGCATTATTATCCACTAGTAATAACGTACTTACTAGGTTGGCTGGGGAAACTTTAATCGACCTTCCAAAGTAAAAGGATGGCTCTCGGGCACACGAACACAAACCGCCAACTGCGTCGTCCTTTTCCCGGCGCCGCTCTACCGAAAATTCCGCCTTCGCGGCTTGTCAGCAAGGCTCTCTCGTCGATGACTTTTCCATTGACATTCTCGGCGTCGTATTTCAACCTTCACCGTCTTCCCTCTTTCCTTGTACAACATCGGTCGTTAATGTATAGAGTTCGCAGAGCCTTCTTCTCCCACCATCGTTCTTTTTGCTGCCTCCCCGTTCAAACTCTTTTCTCTCTTTCCACGAGTTTCTTCTCGACCACAATTTCAAATTTTGAAAGTTCTATCCTCGTTCGCATTCAGCTCCTTCATTGGTCCTTCCGTGTTGTTTGGTATGACGACACTGTTTGCGCTGCTCCGCCCTCTTCTTCAAACGAAAGAAGTAACTAGAGCAAAAGCAGACGAGAGTGTCACCGGAAGTCGAACTTAGATTCGATTTCCGTGACACAAGAGATGACGTGAAGAAAACACTGACATCATTCTTAGGAACGTTGCGATACTCTTTTCGATATGATATTCAGCATCGATATCAAACTTAGAGCCAAGTATCGATACCCCGATACTATCGGGAGAAAAGTATCGATACAGAGAGTCATTGAGCTAGGCTGATGGGAACTTTATAGATTTCTAAAATTTAAAAAATAGTATTGATACTATTTACCGATACTCATATTTTCTCGATACCACGATATTATCGAATAACCAATATCAATATCGATACTGTCAATATCGAAAGAGAAGTATCGATACTCACTCATATCAGTAGTATCGTAACGTCCCTAGTCATTCTACGTCACACGGGCTATGGGTGGTTACTGCAACAGCGGAAAGTGTATTTTTGATTTTATGTTAATAAAATTTCATCTGTGATAGGGCTCTCATAATTGGCAGGAATGCGAAAATTGACAGTATTGCTAATAGTAAAAAAGTCACTGCCAATATGACAGCGATACTAACTCAATATGTCCTGTTCTAATGTGACAAATTCACTACTGTCAATTTGACAGTTATAACCAAACAAAACCACATCTACAACTCAAGAAGTAGATGGAGCCAAACACTATAGACAATTTTTAACAAGGAAGACAGGAAACCACTGATCCACATAACAAGTTTATTCTGACGTATGCGCATTTCGGCAGCCACGCTGCCTTCTTCAGCGTACACAAAGAATTTGATTAGGACAGACGATCAAATCCTAACCTAACCTAACAGATTTCATCTGTTCTGATCAAACCCTTTGTGTACGCTGAACAAGGCAGCGTGGCTGCCAAAATGCATACGTCAGAATAAACATCTTATGTGGACCAGCGGTTTCCTATCATCCTTGACATCTACAACTGTTAGATTTAAACTTTGCTCTTAAGAAAAAATGGCAAATCGGGCTTTTTTTTTTTTTATTTTTTTACCTCCCTCATTGCTCAATTTCCTAAGCAGACCACTCTGGAGGTATATTACACTAAAAATTTAAAACTAATTTAAAACTCTGGAGGATTTATAATTTAAAACTAAAAAATTTATAGATGAAGGAATTATACCATTTCTATAAATTTATGGTTAGTAAAAACTCGTTTTGTGGACAAGTGGTATCCTTCCTTCATCTATACGGAAGTATTCATAGAATTTTAAGGTCATTCGATTATATTTTTTTATATAATTTCAGCAATTTAAAAATTTAATTGTACACATGAAATAAATATCATAAAATGAGAAAATTTATGTTATTTTCTTTTGATTTTATTCGAATTAATTTTTCCCTAATTTATGAATTTTCCTTTTTATTAACTTATTCAACTGAAAAATTACTATTATGCGTATTTAACGAATATCATAAAATATAATAACTAATACTACCTATTTGTGACTTGAAATGAATACAGGGTGCGTTCACAAGGTTTCAAGAATGGTCTTAGAACAAAAAAATTTATTTAACATTCATTGTACAAGGAATTAAAAGTCTTCGAAATAATACCCTTGGGTATCAACTCTTTTTTTCTGCGAGCGTTTTTTCCATTGTTCATAGGCTCCCTGGAACTCTTTGCACAGAAAGGTGTCAAGGGACTTCGTTGAAGCTGCCTGGACCACTGGAATCCTGTCGAATGGCTTCCCTTTGAGGTCGAATCGTTTCCCTTAATTCGGGGGAACAGAAAGAAGTCGCTAGGAGCTAGGTCGGGGCTGTAGGGTGGCTGGGGCAGTGTTGCCACATTGAACTTGGCCAAAACTTCCCAGTGGCGAGCGACATGTGAGAGGGTGCATTCTCGTGGTGAAGAACCCAATTGTCTTTGATCTCCTGGTGGACGCGGCGGACTAGATCCTTCACACGCCGGAGCATTTTCGACTCTGCATTTTTGACGCACTCTCCGAGTTTTCGATAAGGGTCACTGGCATGCACTCACGCCACTAGCGATCTGCTCACTCCAGCGTCTCGGAAGTAATTGCCGCTGGTGCTGTTGGTTAGCTGACACGCCCCACTACTACACCTTGTCAATGGAACCGGTCTGCGCACCATCCCCTACTCAGGAAATAATCAGACTTGCAACTTTGTGAACGCACCCTGTGTTTTTGAAACATTTTGTTAATCAATTTCAAAATTTTATTTGAATGGTATTATTTTTTATTAAAATTAACAAATAAAAATTAGTTAAGACATCGTTATCCAACGATATAAGGGTTTTAGCATAAAAATGTTACGAGCAGTAGCGACTCGTGACTATAATAAGTGGAGGGACACATTTTTCAATTTGGGTCCTCTGGGGGCTCTGCTGGGGCCTATAATATTTTTTTGTATATTTGCAATATTTTTAATTTTTGATTTTTTTAAATTTATTTAATTTTTTATTTTATTGTTACTTTGCCCACAAAAAGTAGAAAACAGTAAATATACAAAATAAAACATAGAATTTCATAAAAGAAAACAAAGATAACAAAAAGACATAAAAATAACATTAAAGACGACACCCTTCGCTAATTTGTTGTCCCATGACATAATCCTTAATTTTAGAGTTAAACTTTTTACAGTAACCTTTGCAGCTCAGAAGTGAGTAATCAAAACTAGTCTTAACAGTATTATATGGGATCTTATTCCACTCTAACATAAATTTAAAGGGAAAAGTCATGCTTTGATTCAAAGATACATCAAAGTTTAAAACAAATTTAAACTTGCATATAGATCTATATTGTTTTAGTACCACACTATAAATATACAAAATTTGATGTTCCTAGGCATAACCATTCAAATGTTATAGCTTTAATTGTATTTGGTGCTTTGAGGCCCCTGGCGGAGTCCTAGAGGCTTATGTCAGCTTTCTTCTATATTGGCTATATTTTTAATACCACACTAAAATTATACAAAATTTCAGATTTCTAGACCTTTCTGTTCAAAAGTTATAACTGAAGTTTCAAAAGTTGATTTGTATTTGAGGCCTCGAGGTCTTCTGACGGGGTCCCTAAGGCCTACATCACATTTCTTGTATATTAGATATATTTTTTTAGTACCACACAATAAACATAAAAAAATTTCAGCTTCCTAGGTCGTTCTGTTCAAATAATATACCTTCAATTGTATTTGGGGCCTCGGGACCTCCGTCGGAGCCCTAGAGGCTTATATTACTTTTCTTGTATATTGAACATACACAATTACTATCTTACCTCAAAATAACATAAGACCGTACCACAAGAGAAAATTTGATATATGTTCACCAATAACTCAAGCAATACAACCCGTGTTTTTCACACGCTTATAGCTAAGGGCTATGATAATTTTTCAATCAGGAGAATGGCGCCATCATAGAACAGCACTACATATTTACGAAATTTCAGGATTTTAGCCATCTTCGTTCAAAAGATAAAAAAATGAACTATGAAATTCATACAAGTGGCCCCTAGGGAGCCCCCGGGCCACCCTAGAAGATTCGCTCTATTTTTCGCACCGTCCTCTGTATAGGGCCTACGTTTGTACAAAATTTCAAGGCTCTAGGTCAATCCTTTCAAAATTTATGGCGTGTGACATACACACATACGGAGTACATACATACTGTCACGTAAAAAATGGAGTCGCGCAGTGGAAATGACTAAACCACGTGACCAGAGTAAATTAACATATCTTTGCGCATGGAATAAATAAATTTATTTAAACATTAATGAAATTG
>JAHWFO010075487.1:644190-654566 GCA_023313115.1 Rhysida immarginata | reverse complement strand
TCTTTGCGCATGGAATAAATAAATTTATTTAAACATTAATGAAATTGATACAAAAAGGTTATCCATGGTGACACCCTTCCCCAGGAAACAACAAAATAAATAATAAATAAACTTCCTACTCGGGGAAGAGTGCCGACCTTACTGGATAAAGGGGTGAACTCCTACTAACACGTAGGAAATTCACCCAAATGCGGTAATAAACAGAAAAGATACAAAGTATCAAATTTGATAGCAAATGTATCAGAGCGAACAGCACAATTAATTCGCACGCGGTTAAACAATAGTTAAAAGTACTTTAACCGCGTACTAATACAAAATTAAAGAATATTGTCCAAACTATAATTCAGAACTGGAAACGAGGGCTTCTGCTTCACGAGTCCTTATGGCCACGTTGCTTGCTTTGAAATGGGATAATAAAGCCTTTCCCCTAACTCTCTTCAACCTCTGGACAAACTTGTGGCCTTTTTGGCGTTTGACGGTCGACGCTCTCACACGTCACGGATGCATATCCGTACGTAACTGTTAGATAAAAAAAAAACAAGAAGCGTTAATATTACAGATGTAATTACCTGACGCGCCACAGGAAAAGAATTTACGCGCTGCTACTAGCATGAAACAAAATTACGCGGTCGGTAATTTGAATTCTTTTTTTTTTTTTTTGCTTAGAATACGCAGCATGGAGAGAGAGAGAGAGAGTGAGAGAGAGAGAGAAAGAGAGAAAGCTATGAGTAAGACTTTGTTTGCTTACCTAGTGTACGAATAGATGCTGCCGAGCTGGTCTTGAAGTAGTCCTAAAAACGACCATGGCGCTATACAAATGACCGCTTCGTGTTCAGCTCCATTGTCCGTCTCCTTCTCGTTTCATATTCTCGAAATACTGCTGGGAACGTTGAATACTAGGACCAACACCCTTGAAATGTTAATTTCGCTGACTTCTTTGAACAGCACGTCGTGCCTGGCTCTGCTGGCTCCAAAGGGCTTCCGTACCGCTCTCGTCGATGTGGCTTCTTCGCCGGCGAACTCGGGCTCCTTCTTAGGCCCGCTGTCAAATCCTTAGGGATAAAAAGCACTGTCAACAGTTAACATGCAACAAGTCTTATCCTCGCTTTTCCGAATTCGTTCCACTCGGTCGCACGGAACGCTGTTGCACAATTTTCGTCGGCTCACGTCTGCCCTCGCCAGACTCGCCCTGCTTGCAACGTTTTCTCTCTTCCTAAAGTCCGGAGCTCCTCTTTTTCGACCTTCACGTCTCGAGGCTCCGCTCTCTCTCCACAGGTTCCCCTCCTCCCGAAAACCAATTCGAACGCCGCGCTCATTTTTGCGACGCTTCTGCTTTCGGCTCGCGCTTGCTTCCGCCTGCGCGAGCGTAGGACGCTCCTTGGTTTGATCTTTGCAGGTGCTGTCGAGAGATGGCAGCACTCGCAAACCGACATTGCTCCCCAGACGATTTGTTTGGCTGGGGACATCGGGAAGCTCAACTGTCACATTACTATGTGACACATACACCTGTACCGTTGTTAGTAGGGTTTTATCATGATGCTAAAACCCTAAAAATCGTAAACATGTTATGAATATCAAAATTTGGGATAGCTAAAATTACTTAAGTTACGCTTTCCTTGGTGCGGCTATCGCGATGACCGTTCAACGATTATTGTTGAATGATTGAACATTAAACGGTAATCGTTGGTTACCATTTTGCTTGGATCGTCTACGATTTGTTGAATTTTCACTAGTCGCGTGTTTTCACAAGTAGAGGAAGGTTGTGTTTAACAGAATGAGTTAAAAATTGAGTTTACTTAAATGACTTTTGATTGAGGGGATGGAAGACGACAAAATTCTTAAAAAAACACCTCAAAAATGAAGAGAGACTTTATCGAAGAAACCATTGATCCATTGATCTGAATTAAGAATAAAATGTCATGAATTTTTAAAAATCTATATTTTTTTGGCCTACTTTGTGCACGAATTACATAATGTTGTATAATATAATTATTGAATATAGTAAAATTTTTTTCATTTTGTGGTGTATCTTCGTCAAAAGATTTTACATGAAAAATTATATAAGTAATTATAAAAAATACACGTACTTAAATAACTAAAGAAAAACTTGGTTTTCTAACTTTATTGGCAATCTCAGCCCATATATTATTGTCCTTGACCCTATGATCTTATAAATGTGACAGTAAGGGATGATTCGCCACTTCCGCGAGAAGGAGCCATGATGCACATGGTCTTCTGACAACAAAAAATTTTGGCAACTGATGATTATATTCACCCTTCTCCTGAACAACTACTTAAGACGTACATGTAGCGATTCTAGTAAGCGTTAACGACTCTAGCGGCAGTTGCTGTAAGCAAAACAGCAACATAGAAAATACAAAGAACTAGTGCTCAACGATAATCGTTGCACGATCATCGCAACAGTCGCACCGAGGAAAACTTACCTTTACTTAGGATTTAATTTGAAGTATTTATTAATTTTTGTGTGTTTTTTTAATGTCAATAGATGCATTACTAAAATTAAAACTATGACGTCAATATATTTTTGACCGAGGTCAATGAGATAACAAGACTAGAAGCGGAAAACACCTGACCACCCAACCTTCATTGTTTCCAGCAATCAAAAAAACACTGTTAACATCCAAGCCGAACAAAATAATGGAAACCTGGAGATGCGTTTCATTTCTGTAACTTCACAGCTTGATCCCATCCTTCAGCGATCAGAGGCGATCGTCCTTCAGCAAACCGACTTGGCTAATCAGCTTCTCGAGGTAAAAAACAAAGTAAATGACCTCCAATCTTATCTATTGTCGAATAATATATCGCGAATCGACATTTTCTATCCATGCCTTGATGACCTTGAACAGCACTCCAGGCGATCGAACATACGAATATTGGTATACAAAACACCCTTCTGAAAATCTAACAGCAAAATTTATTGAATTAATCAGTACCAGGCTCAATATTCCCATCTCCGACCAAGATATCACGGCTATTCATCGATTTAGTAAACGCGCTATATGCACTAATCGGCAACTATAGTTCGTCCCAACTCACCAACCCTACGTGACTCAATTATCAAGAACAGGAGAAAACTTCGTGAATCCACAGTGATTATCTCAGAAGATCTAACTATCGCCCAGTATCATCTCCTGCGTGAGGCAAAATCCCGTGTCGACCCCTCGTAATTACAGGGGTCGCAACTTCGCCAAAGACTCACAAGGTAACACAATACTTTTGAAAACGATTAGTGACATAAACAAACTTCATTAAATATCAAGATTTTATTTCAACTAACAACAATTTTAAATAATATATTTAACTATATACCCTTTGAGCTTTAAATGCTATAATAATTTTGCTGTATTTGTATACTATGGTTCAATTTTTTGCATACCCAATGATAAACTAACTGTTAATTGCTGTTTACCTTAGCAGAATCGTTTCACCCTTTATCCTGCTCGTCTGCTAATATTACTTCAGTTAGTAAGACCTAATACTAAATTGTCATTACGACTCATTGTTAATAATACATGGTGTCCATAAAAGATCTGACACATTTTATCTGTGTTTTACCAAAAAACTAATAAAGATAAACAGAAAATCATTTCAATGTATGAAACTGTAACCGAAAACGTTTTATTAAACCAAGTTAGTAGACCCCAATATGTGCTTCTTGGACCACATGGAGGATATCCAAATAATAATCAATTTCTTGAAATGTTCTTTTGAGCATATCGGCATTTCAAAGTCGTAATGTCCTTAACTTTTGTCTTGAACACCTGGTCCTTCTCTAACCCTCACAAGAAAAACTCCAGTGGCTTACTGTCGAGTGATCGAGGGGGCCAAGAGATAGGTCCATCTCTTCCTATCCAAAAACATGGAAATTTTTCGCCCAAAGCGATAAACAAATACACTATCCGTGCTCTCTCCTGTGGAGTAGCCATCTTTTGTTTTAATAACCTGGATTAGAGTCCCTGTAAGTAAAACGAGTAATGGCACTCCATTCGTTCCTTTGGAAAGCGAATTAAGCCAATTAGAGCCGTTTATCAAATCACGTGAAACCCACAAAATGGATGCTCTCAGTATTTACAGGTATTCACGAGCGTCGTAAAGAATGAATTTTTATGAGGTTAAAACGGTAAAAACTGTGATATTAAAAATATCAGATGTCTCACTTCCTTTATCACTTTACAAGTTATTATTTTCAGTTAAATTGAATTTTTAAAATAAATTTGTAATAAAATATTTAACAAACCGCCTTGGTGGCCAAGAGCGTTAAAGCACAGGTCGAAACCAACGAGTCGCCGGTTCGAATCCAGCCGAGGGCATGGATGTTTTTGTTTGTCCCTTTTCATTATCATCCTTTCATCATTTTCATCCATACTCTGGAACTAACAATTCCAGTTTCAAATTTAATCAGGTATATACAGATTCTCCCCCTTCAAATTTCAATTAACACAATGTTAATTCGATTCTACATAGCCAAAATCGAATAAGAAGAAAATATTTAACTGAAGTGCAAATTTAACAGTTTGTAATAGCTATTACTTTCAAAAATTAAAAAAATACAGCCTAAGCATTTGTATGGAATTATTGATTCTGTAACTGAGCAAAGTGTTGTTCAAAAAAAGAGCAGTTTTTCTCATGGAATTTTTTTGAGGAAATCCATAAATTATTTTTTAACAATTTTCATTTGGTAATGAATTTCCATACATTTGTGAAAGAGAATTATTTTCCCTCTTAATTACAAAAATTCAATCAAATTTGCAGTTTTTCCCATAGGATAACATTATACATGGCTACCATAAACAACCAAAATGGCGGCGTGTCATTACTCGTTTTACTTAGAGGAACTCTTACCTGGTTGTACAGTTCCCGCACTCTAGCGGCGAAATTGTAAAACAAAAAACTTTTTCAGTTACAGTTTCGTACATTGAAATCCATTTCTGTTTATCTTTATTAGCTTTTTGGTTATACACAGATAAAATGTGTCAGACTTTTTATGGACACAATGTATTATGTACGACTTTTACAATTATATCAATGGTTATGCACTTTCTTACCATAATTAGGCCCTTTCTTTTTGTTAATGTCTTTTTTAGCTTTTAATGAAAATGGTAGAGACTTTGCAATACAATAAAGGGAGAATAGAGTTTCCGACTAGTTTCGCCATTTATTCTCGGCTTTATCAAGGTATACATAGAGGCTTCACCCCCTTTTACACAGAAATATAGTACAATGGAAATAATATGAGTAATACAGTCTAGGTTCAATTACTGGAAAAAGGTAGAAGATAAAATATACAGGGTAAGAGAATGGCTATGCCCTGACCCTATATAGTAGCCATTCTCTTACCCTGTATATTTTAGCTTCGACGTTTTTCCAGTAATTGGACCTAGCCTATATTAGCCATTAAATTTGTCATGACATACGTTGTATTTTATCCAATAATATTATTTCCATTGTACCATTTTTCTGTATAAAAGGGCGTGAAGCCTGTAGTGCGTATTCTTGATAAAGCCGGGAATAAATGGCGAAACTAGTCGCAAACTCTGTTCTCCCTTTATTGTATTGCAAAGTCTCTACCAATTTTATTGCTAGAAGCAATACTAAGGACTCAGTATTTAATGATTTAGCTTTTATATTGATATTTCTATATTTCAAACCCTCCGTATTAAGCCTTTGCCATTTTAGCTGCTCTATTTGTTGCTTTTTTAGCTAACATAACTCCTATAATACTATTGTTTCACCTCATATGTTAATTATTTAAATCACATTGTTTTTTTATTAAGTTTATTTTTGCTTACTTATTTTAAACTAGCGTAGATACCCGGCGTTGCCCGGGATAATTACACTTGTAGGTAAAAAGAACAATCTCAAAAGATTAAATTATAACTCCCAATTGGTTAAATAATAAATCAATCAATACAACACAGAGCAAAGGGACTATACATTCTACGAAAAATACGAAAAACAGAAATTCTAGGTGATATACCGGAACTTAATCTGAACTCTTCTTGACTTGCCTCACCACAGCGGAGCATCACCAGATACTTTAGACTCAAGTTTTTCTTGCCCTTGACGTAGAAGCTTTTATACCCTCATGCTCTATTCGAAACTCCCGTTGTTCAGATGTTTCAAATACCCGTACAGCTTTTTCTGTTTTAGTTGCAGAGTTTCTCTGACCAATAGGTTCTTTCTCTTTTTTTTCCGAACACATAAATTTTTGCCAGTCATCTGGACAGCTCAAGGGAGACACGCGTAACTCCTTTGCCTCATCAATAGACGCTGCCTTATTACTGTTCTGTCACTGCATCATCACTTTATGCTCATTATCAATAAATCTTGGAAACAAACGTTCAATCATCGCATTATCAGCATCTCGGTTTCCAAAATATACACATTCCCACGGAATATAGTCAAATTGTACTTCTATCTAATGTTTGGATCTGACGTGCTACCAAATAAGCTAGGTGTTAACCCCGCCATGACTCGAAGTTTTTTTTTATGAAATTTTGAAATATCTTGAAAATAAACACGTGGAAACACTTAGAAATAATACAGTAAAAATTCTTTATAAAAATTGAAAAAAAAATTTTTTAAAGGCTCACAATGGATGGACCTATCTAAGGATGCCACTGCTAGTCTAAATAATTTCTTGCTCAAGTAATATTACTTTAAATGCACAGTTGATGTTGTTGCAATTCCCTTTCTTCTTTCGATGTCTTGAAGTAAAAACTGGCCATTCATTACTTTGTGTAGTCTAGCGGTCGCCGATTCTTCTATTTACTTGCTTACCATTTGCTCAACACAGCACGGAGCTAAAGGAGTGTTTCCTCTGTCGTGTTTCCAATCGATCTCAATGGTCTGCTAACTCTCTATTATCTCCAGTTACTGATCATTTTTAAAGATTTTCAAGACACTGTTAAGAACTAAGAACTCTCAATTCTAAGAAAAGCCTGAATAACAGGAATTCTATGTATTGTAGAATTTGAAACTTATCTATATTGAACAAACTTTGGCTGGCATTGTTGGTCATGAGATATTTCTCATTATTATGCCTTACCATAAACATCGATTTTTCATCAAGAGTTAATATTCTTTCGAAATCTGTGGAGACAGTGACCTTCCTCATGCTTTGAAGGTCAAGTACGCAAAATTGGAATAAATCTACAAATCTACAAATCTACAGTCAAGATCGGAATAAAACTGTAGATTTGTATAAGAAACAAACAAACAAACCCACAAACATCCTTCTTTATATCTTCTCTTTTCTTCTCTCTATATATAAAGAGGGAAAGGATGTTTGTTTGTTTGTGGGTTTGTGGGTTTGCTTGGGGGTTTGTTTGTGGGTTTGTTTGTTTGTTTTTTATGAAAATCTACAGTTTTTTCCGATCTTGATAAAATTTCGCATACATGACCTTCAAAGCATGAGGAAGGTCACTGTCTACCTCAGATTTCGAAAAAATAATAATTATTGATAAAAAATCGATATTCATGGTTATGGCAGGGCATTATAATGAGAAATATCTCAAGACCAACAATGCAAGACAAAGTTTTTGCAATAATGATATCAACAATTGTGTCAACACGCAATGCACCAACACTATGCAAGGGTCAACAATATATGTCTCATGACCAACAATCCAATGCAAAGTTTGTGCAATATAGAAATTCAATGCATAGAATTCCTGTTATTCAGGCTTTTGTTAGAAAGGAGAATTCATAGTACTTAACTATTTCTTGAAAATATTTAAAAATGATCAGTAACTGGAGATAATGAGTTAGCAGAATATTGAGAAAGAGTGAAAGACGATAGAGGAAGCACTCTTTTAGCTCCGTGCTGTATTTCGCAAATGGTAAGCAAGTAAATAGAAAAATCGGCGACCACTAGACTACACAAAGTAATGAATGGCCAATTTTTGCTTCAAGACATTGACAGAAGAACGGAAATTGCAACAACATGAAGTGAATATCTAAAGTAAGATTACTTGAGTAAAAATTATTTAGACTAGAAGGCATCCTTGGAGAGGTCCATCCATTGTGAACCCTTAAAAATTTTTTTTCTGGTAAATCACATCCCGATATATCACCTAGAATGGATTTTTTCAGTGAAGAGGTAAATTCCTGTCTTTCGGATTTTTTTTAGAATGGATAGTCCGTTCCCTCTATATTGTAGTGATTGAATTATTATTTCACCAATTTGTTGGTTTAATTTAGCTTTTTGAGTTTGCTCTTTTTACCTACAAGCGTAATTATCCCGGACAACGCCGGGTCCTCTGCTATATATATAAAGAAGGATGTTTGTTATTATTTGTAGGTTTGTTTGTGGGTTTGTTTGTTTGTTTGTTCGTTATGCAAATCTACAGTTTTATTCCGATCTTGATGAAATTTTGCATACTTGACCTTCAAACCATTAAGAAGAAATATCTCATGACAAACAATGCAAGGCAAAGTTTGTGCAACAATATATATCAATAATGGTCTCAAAATGCAATTCACAAACACTCAGCACGGACCAACAATCGATAGAGAAGAGTGACGCTGTCGGTGTACGTGTGACGCGGTCTTTTACATGTTCGAGTTATTGGCCCATTTTTTTTTTCTCTAGTTACATTTCTAGCAGAGGACCCGGCGTTGCACAGGATAATTTTACCTGTTGGTAAGCAGAACAAACATAAGAAGTTAAATTATAACTAAAACTTGGTTAAATAACAAGAAATTAAGACTCCCGAGGAAGGTATAGGAAAGTAGGGGAAGCCCGGAGTTCATCTAATTTTTTATTCCTTCATCTGCACTTTTTAACCCCCATTTTTTAAATCAAAAATTGATTTCCTCGAACCTTGTATTTAGAAAGTGTATAAGAACCCTATCTTCTTTCCTTTCTCATCATTTTCGATCGAATAATATATTACATCCCATATGTTGCCATAAGTCTAAAAAGCAAGTGATTGCCACCCCCACAACTCTGATCCTACTGGGGCAATTTGGCCCAAACTTGAAAGCAATGTTGATCTTAGTTAGAGAAAACTGCATACCGAATTTCACTCCTTTTAATGCATAAATACTCGTACACTCACAGCAATTTCCAGATCGTAGGACTCATCTTATTATGTTATAGCTCTCTAACTCGATTATAAGAATACAGTACTTCGTATATAAGTTGTAGGACCGATCTTCAAGTGTTTATGAACCCCCGACTCATCTAACAGCGCCAAATACAGCTTAACGAGTCAAATCATAGGAAATGGAAATCATTTCCGGTAGAGATACGAAATCGAGTTACGAAAACATGGCGGATAGCGATATTGGACGATTTCGCCGTTCGTGTTAGTGAGAAGATTAATACAAAATTATTAGAAGTACTTTAATACTACTCTTTTATATGACTATGGATGGGACAAGTTATCTAAAGACTATCTATCAACAGGGAGAGTCTCTTCAACTCTTGAGTGCGAGAACAGTCTCCTTCAAAAACCCAACGTTGAATAAGCATTCCCCAACGTTGTTCGTCTTGCTCCTTCAAATTTAACCAGTTCAAGAAAAATTGAACGAAAACAGGAATCTAAGTAAGTTAATCTTTTTTCTAACGTAAATTATACTTATTTAATAGTTCCAAATTTATTTGCTAACACATTTTCTTATTCATTATTGTTAGGATTATTTTTTATTTATTCGTTTTGTTCTGAAATGCTGAACAGCATTCATTATTATCGACTGCTAACAACATGGTTATTTTCTCGCAGCAAAAATGGTTCTAAACACCGGAAGCTGTGTATTGGAACTTTATAAAAAGTAAGAAGGGTGTAAGACTTAATTTCAGCACGGAGGTCGGATAAGATATTAACTAAAATAAAATGTCGCTATTTCCCTTTCTATAATTGTAGGGAGTGTAAATCATTGATCTAAAACTCATCCTTTTTTCTGTATTTCAGACTGCCAAGGATACCGATATGAGCGTTCCTCTTCATCATTACGTGATAGTTTCCATTTAGCCTACCCAAAGGAATGGAAAAGGAGTCTTGCATTTATAAAGAGAACGATGTAATGTTTACAACAAAAATATTCCCTTGATTTTTGTGCAAATGAATTCTGTTAAGTGATGGTGAATTTATTACATTGTACATTATAAGTTAAATGTATTGTTAAATTAATAAATGGCTTTATAAAAAAAATGATGTTTAAATATTTTAAATAGATGTTGTTAATCTTCCTATTGTTGTCTATTCTTCAAGAGCTGTCGATTCTATGAACACGGGGATCGTTATTTTAGAATTTAGCAACAGATTTATTATTAAAATCCTTTTTTCTGCCTACAAGCTTGAAGTTCTATCTTCTGCTGGCGAATTTTGACTGTAAAGATGATGAAATAC
>JAHWFO010075487.1:613986-624190 GCA_023313115.1 Rhysida immarginata | reverse complement strand
TATTACCCAGTCAATAACCGAGGAGGCATTGTATGTTAAAAAAAAAACCGCTGGTATACCCACAGTCATTGAAATGTTACCCCGTCAATCACCAGGGGGGCGCTCTGTAAACAAAGAGTGACAAAGTCAAATGTTTTGTAAAACAAACTTACGGGAAAAAGAGAAGAATAAAGTAAGAACAACATAAAAAGTGTATTGTTAAACAATATAATAAAAATTCGGGTTCGCAAAAACGTGATGACAATTAGAAAACCGCGACTAGAATCATCAGGTACCAAGACAAAGTACGTGTCCTAAAAACACAACTACTCCAGGCAAGAAAAAAGAAAGAGTCAGATGTTATTGACGGCTTTTTAAGCCAGTCTAACCCGAGCGGACGAAGATATCTGGTTTTCATCTCAGGGTTGCTGGTTTTTCGAGCGGTTCATTGGATATTCTCGTTTTTTTAGGTGAGTTGTTCTTTTCCATTTTCCTTTTGGTTGTTTTTTCGGGACCATGGAGCGGATGGTGCTGGTCACCAGTGAGAAGCCGTTTGATGTGGCTGAATTTATGAAGGTTCTGCTCAAGAAGATTGATGTCCCGACTTTCCTGCCGAATGATCGCCCTGCTGTGATCTGCCTACAGAGACTCACGTTCGCAGAGCACCGTTTTTTGGTGGCCAATGAAGCCACTTCAAAGAAGATGCCATTTCAGTTTGTGACGGTTGGTGAATCTAAGGTGAACCTTTTCCCTGGTCAACCATCACGGCTAAACATATCAGTGCGCGGTATTTCCCCTTTAGTTACTTGGTCGTATATTCCTAATGTTTTCAGGCAATATGGTGAAGTATTCAAGATGACAAGAACTAAACATAAAGATGCTGACTATTTACAGTCTGGGGATATCAGCATCGAGATGTGTGTAGATAAGGACATTCCAGACTCATTGCTGGTGCATGGCGAGCGGGCTTTGGTTTCCTATCTAGGTTGTGCCGTGTGTGCTGGTACTGCAAACGTCCAGATCACATTACAAACGATTGACCCTTGCTGTTAGATAATATCACATTTGAAATTAAATTAGTCAATCAGAAAATTAAATTTACTGAAAAACTTTTTAATATAAAGAAAAGGAAAAACGCGATTGTTCAAAATGTCAACTGCTCTCAACATTGCTCTCGTTATGTAAGTCGGGCTCATTCTTATCCGGTTTATTCTTCCGAATCATCTTCTTCCTTTCGAACTCTAGCTCAAGTTTCTAACGACAATGTGGTTCCCCTGTCTTTTTCGTCTGAAGGCCAGGAACCATTTTGCCACCTATTTTGCCACCTTACCAGCACGAGGATAATAGTAAATCGAAGCGTCCTCTCTCTTCAAAGAGAACTCATAACTCATCGCCCAAACGTGATTCTTCTGTCCCTCAGAAACCTAAATTGTCAAGTGAGGAGCCAGTAGTTGGTAGCGCTCCATCCAATAATTTGTGTCAGTCTTCACCTGCCATCGTTGAGGCAGATCATCTTTCTAGTAACTCCTCTGATGACAAGCTAATGATTGACGAGGACGTCTCTATTGAAGATTTTGAAAAGTCGTATTCTGCTCCAACTGAGCTCAGGACCCGATCATCGAGTCGGCTTTCCTGTAAGTCAAATTCGCAATCTCCTACCCTTCATGATCTTGGAACACATTCGGTAAGAACGGATCAATCATCGTCCCCTTCTAGACGTTCTAGAAGCCGTCATTCTAGAAATCGCCATTTTAAGAATTGTCATTCTAACAGCGGCTCCAAAACTGGCTCGAATTCTGTCGATAAGCAGGTGGATGCTCCCCCTACTACAACTCTTAATAATGAAGGTTAAATTCATTTCCCTCAACATTTGTTCATTGAGATCTCGTTTTAAACAAAATGTTCTAGCTGCGTTCGTCCAACTTCACTCGCCAGATATTTTGTTTTTGCAAGAAGTTACGCTGTCTAACCCAGATATTGGGCAAGAATTACAGTTTTTTCTGAGGTTCTTTCCATCTGTCAGATATTTTATTAACTCTTCTTCATCGCATTCTTGTGGGGTTGAGATTCTTTAACTCTAACATTTTGGTGGAGTCGGTCAAGCGTGATTTAGATTCGAGGGTAATTCTTTAGATGTCTCTCTATTCAAATTCCAATTTTGTATGGTCAATGTTTATGCGCCAAATTCCGTAAGAGAAAGACGAGCTTTCTTCTTGGGAATATCCCCTTTTCTTTTCACTGCTTGTCCTTTGGTTTTAGGTGGTGATTTTAATTCACACCTGGACATTATGAATAGTTTCTCCTCTGGTCCAGTATATAATTTCTGTCTGTAGAATAATCTGGTAGATGTTTGGGTAGAATTGAATTCTGATACACCAGGTTATACTTTTACTTGTAGCACAGGTGCTTCTTTCCGTTTAGATATCTTTTTGGTGGACCCAGTTTTTTGTCAGGTTCAAATTCGATGGTTGTGTCACTGGCCTCATTTTCAGACCATGACGCTATTTCTTGGTCGTGGTCTTTGCCAGACTGGTCTTCGAGAAGCTGTGACCGTCAATGGTTTTTGAATGTATCTTTGTTAGACGACAAGTGTAACTTCCAGAAATTCGCAGGTTTTTTCCAACGTATTTCCTCGTCTTTGGCTCCTACTTTGGAATCTTGGCAATAGTTGAAACAAAGGATGAGAGCCTATTTCACGCATCTAGGCATCGCTGCTGCTAGGAAGCGATGCCAGCAAATCGGGCGTTTGGCTCAGATTTTGGCTGTTTTAAACCGTTCCACTCCACAAGGGGAATATGCTCAAGATATTAGGCAATATAAATCTGAATTAAATGCACTTTATTTCAGGAAAGCGTCAGGGGATGCTATCCGCTCGAAGGCTTTGTGGATCAAATACATTGTTCAGGACTCTTCGAACGTGTTCACTGAGGAGCGTGTTCGCATTTCTTCTTGTCTGGTTCCGAGTGTTTTTGTGGATGGACAGCTCATTTCTGGCGATGATGACATTGTCTCGACCTTTCATACATTTTATAAATATTTGCTTTCCTCATCTCCTAAACCAACTGATGAGACGCTAGCGTGGATCCAATTGCTTCTGGTTCTTTCATCATCGGAAGATTCGGTTCTGATGCATGGTTTTATGAAACAGAAAGTGTTGTCGTTTCTTGCGTCAGCTGAGAAATCTACGTCCATTCCTGGCGTGGACGGTTTTTCGTATAATATTTACGCAAAAACTTGGTCAGTTATCGGTGATTTTTTGTTGAAAGTTTATGATTTTATCTTGTCATCTCTATCAAGCATCAATGCAGCCTTCACAAAGGGCAAAATTATTCTTCTTCCTAAGTGTGCCTCCCCGTTGTTACTTTCTCATTGGCGTCCAATAACGTTGTTGAACACGGACTACAAAATGTTAACGGGAGTTTTGCAGTTGCGTTTGAAATCAGTGGCAGCTGACTGTTTCGATTCCGGGCAGACGTGTTCTATCCCAGGGCGACACATTCAGATAATCTTCATTGCGCCTGTGAAGAGGCACTTCTGCGAAAACAAACAACAAAAGTTTATATCAAGAAAAAGTGTTCGATAAAGTTAATCATGGATTATCTTTTTCAACTTTGCAACCATCTAGGGCTCCATAGATTTTCAACGCGTTTACAAGGTTTATATGGTCTGCTGAGTCATTTGTTTCAGTTAATGGTAGGCTGTAGGCAGTTCTTTTATTACAGAAAGGCGTCCGACAGGGCTGCCCGCTTTCTCCTCTTCTGTATATAGAACCACTTCTTAAATTCCTTAGCCGCCATCCTGCAATCTGTGGTTTCTCGCTTCCTTCGATTTCGTTTAAAGTGGTTTCGTTGGCATATGCAGATGACATTGTTTTGGTGGCGACAGATCCGTGTACTCTCTAGGTCTTTTATAATACCTTTGCTGCATTCAGGGTTTCGACTAGCTCGTCGTTAAACCTAACTAAATCTTAAGGTATTGCAGTTGGGAACTGGTCGCATACTTCCTTGGAATTTTCCCCTGTCGTGGGGCCACTCCACAAAAGTATTGGGCCATGTTTTCTCTTTTAACGACACAGTAGATACTCTGCAATGGGGGGCCATTGTTGCTGAATGCAAGAAGAAAATGTCTCGGCCATTTCGTTTCCCTGTGTTTATGGCAACCCGAGTGGTGTTTTCTAAAGTCCATCTTATCCCTCTAATAGTATATCGGTGCCCTCTCCATTTGCCTTCCATGGCTGATTTGAAGGCATTGCAGAAAGAGTTCGTAAAATTCGTTTGGGATCCTGCAATAGGAAGACGGCCTGTGTCAGATCATGTGGTTTGCTTGCCTCAAAATAGAGGAGGTGTGAGGGTGCCAGTTATTCACGATCATATTGTTTATTCTGTTTTGGCAATTTTTGTTAAAGATTTGGAGCTGTTCCCTCCTGTGTGGGCCCCATTGGTAGCTCTTCATTTGGACGTGTTTTTTCGTTCTTGTGATCTTCCACCTTTGCTCAATAGCTGCCATGTGGTTTACATGGATCCCTCGCCCTTTTATTTTGCTTTGAAAGCCATGTTTACTCGCATTGTGCCAGAGTTAAAGCAAATTGATTCTTCTCAACTAGGAAATCTTAAAAAAGCATGGTATGTCGATAACTACAGGTAGCAAAAGAATTAGACTTTATTGCAGATTTCCCGAAATCTGAGTGGGTAAAGATGTTTTGCCTGATTCATTCCCTTAGGTTTAATTATAGGTGGTTTGATACCCAATGGCGACTGTTGCATGACGGGTTCTTTACATTGCAAGATGTTCATCAGTGGGGTCTCTCTGTTACGGAAAAGTGTGCTGAAATTGGCGTACCTGAGATGGTCCGTCACACTTTCTTTGATTGTAAAATTGCATCCTGGTGTTGGACTGTGCTCAGTAAGCATTATGAGCTACCATTTATTTCCTTCCATATGACTAAATATCTGCTGGAGGATTCGATGGGGAAGGCCCTCCCCTTTGATTTGATGGTACCCATTGGATTCATCAATAGGGAACCTGGGGAGAGTAGATGCTTGCAGGTAAAATGCATATTTACGTCTAGTTTTATCATTTGGAGGAAGGTCTACTCGTATGCCCGCTTCCTCCTGCTGATAGAATCCCAAAGATTTTGTTCTAATATTTTTTAGAGGCAGTATGCTAAGTCTAGGAAGCTTTGCTCAATGAATAAATCAAGCAGCGGCTTTTGTGTGAGGTTCCCCAGGTACTTAAACTCGGTTCTTAGTTCTGGCTTTTTTCTTTTTTACTTTTGGCTTGGGTTCCTCTACAATGTCTTTCCGAGGAGCTTTCCATTTTGTGTAATATTCTTGCATACCCTCAGCTAATCAAACGCTTGCTCTGCTGTAGCAGGCGTTAGCCTCGTACAATGTATGATGACATGTGCGCTTGGGCACCATCGTACAACAGTCGAGCGGACGATGCGCCTCCCCAAAGAGGATAGCACCTGATCGAGGAAGGAAAGATACAAAATTCCGTGACTGAGCTTAGGCCGTCAAAGTAATCAAAAATTAGACTCAGAAAATAAAACACATGTATTTTTTTATCACCAGAGCTCACCTCAATCAGCCTCAAATGCCCTGTGTGTGCTTAACTGCTGTGAGTACCAGGGGCAAAAAGGGCAGCAATGACGGGGCTTCACAGACGGGGCTTCCAATATTAATTAATTAACGGTAGTTAAAAGGTAGTTAACAAACAATTGTTTAAATTGTGAAACTTTGATGTCAACAGTCACATGAACAACAAATGGTATCCAGAGAGAATGGAAAGTGGAGGGGTACGACCAGCGAGAATGGAATGTGGAGGGGTATGGCCAGCGAGAATGGGATGTGGTGGCAGCACCTGTGATCTTTTGGGTGTGGCCAGGTGCAAAAAGAATAGGACCCCCCTCCACATTCCATTCTCGCTATATACGGGGATCTTCTACTTATATATATAAAGAAGGATGCTACCTCTTTCCGCATGAGGAAAGTCACTGTCTACCTCAGATTTTGAAAAAATAAAAATTATTGATAAAAATTGATATTCATGGTTATGGCAAGGCATATTAATGAGAAATATCTCATGACCAACAATGCAAGCAAAGTTTGTGCAACAATAGTTATCAACAATGGTCTCAACACGCAACTCACAAACACTCTGCACAGACCAACAATATATATTTCATGACCAACAATGCAAAGAAAAGTTTGTGCAAGATAGATAAGTTTCAATTTGTAATTACGCATAAAATTCCTGTTATTCAGGTTTTTCTTAGAATTGATATTTCTTAGTACTTAACAATTACAGAGGACAGAGGATGCATTCCTTTATCTTCATGCTGTGTTGAGCAAATGGTAAGGATCTCAGTAGAAGAATCGGCGACCGCTAGACTATACAAATTGATGAATGGCCAAGTTTTGCTTCAAGACATCGAGAGAAGAGAGGGAATTGCAACAACATCAAGTGTACATCTAAAGTAAGATTACGTGAATAAGAAATTATTTTGTGTAGCAGTGGCATACTTGGAGAGATCCATCCATTGGACTGCAGATCCAAACATTTCATAAAAATACATTTTGAAAGTATATTCTGTGTGAATGTGAATATTTTGGAAATTGAGATAATGTTAATACGTTGACTGAACGTTCGTTTACAAGAATTATTAATATTGTGGAAGGCAAAAGAGCCAGACGTGTCACCCTTGAACTCCATATCAAATGTCCAGACGACTGTCAAAAATTTATGTGTCTGGAAAGGAAGAGTTAGCAGACAGAGTGGAGAGATGACAGAAGAAGCAAACCTTTAGCTCCGTGCTGTATTGACAAATGGCTTTAGATAAAGGGGCTGTTTATATAGGGGTTGCTAGCCCGTTTTTCTTGTATACTGATGAAGGCGGGATTAAATGCTGGAACTAGTTGGTTTTTAAACTAAAATGTTGAACTGAAAGGTCTCTTAATTTTTTTTAGGATTACGTGACTAAGAAATTATTTAGACTATCAGTGGCATACTTGGAGAAGTCCATCCATTGTGAGCCTTTAAAAAATTTTTTTTCGAATTTTCATTAAGAAATTTTACTGTATTAATTCGAAACGTTTTTTTGTGTGTTTATTTTTAAGATATTTCAAAATTTAATCAAAAAAATAAAGAGTCAGAGCCACGCTGGGGTTATTACCCAGCTTATTTGGTAGCACAGCTGATCCAAACATTTCATAAAAATATATTTGGACTATATTCTCTATGAATGTGAATATTTTGGAAACTGAGATGCTGATAATGAAATGATTTCAAAGAATTAATAATAATGAGCATAAAATGATGATACAGTTACAGGACATGCATAACGCCGCATCTATTGAGGAGGCAAAGGAGTCAGACATTTCTCCCTTGAGCTCCCTATCAATCATCCAGACGACTGGCAAAAATTTATGTGCCTGAATTCGTCAGAGAAACTCTGCAGCTTAAACAGAAAAATCTATATGGGTATTGAAAACATCTGAACAAGGGGAGTTTTGAATGGAGGAAGAGGGTATAACAGTTTCTACGTGAATGTCAACAAAAACTTGGGTCTAAAGCATCCAGTGATGTTCCCCGATGGAGAAGATGGATATCATTATAATCTGAGGAAAGTCAACACGAGTTATATACAGTGAGTCCAATAAAGATAGACTCACCTAAACATTTTCTTATATTAAATATGCAAATAAAGTGCGATTACTTTTACCTAATAATATGATTGTTTATTGTGTAATTAGTATATTTAATATGTAAAATATAACATGGTAAAATAAATGGTAAAAATATAAATTTAAATAGAAAAAACAGTGTTTTCACTGTTCAAAAAAAAATAAACTCCTGTATACAAATTTGTTTGTTTTTTAAAATCTCTATTTTATATTGTGAAAGATAGCATTGCAAAAGGAACGTTTCAACAATCGCATACTGTATTTAATGAAATTTAACAATTAAATTTTCTTAAAATAGTAAAAAAACAGAATGGGAAGGGGAAAGCCTTTGACCGACTATCAAAAAGGCCAAATTGATGCCCTAAAGGATGAAGGGCTGTCAACAAGAGTAATTGCAGGCCGACTAAACCGTTCCCAGACTGTGGTGCAACACTACATCACTTTAGGAACTGATTTCGGCACAAAAAAGTCGACTGGACGCCCTCAAAAACTCAGTGAAACTCAGAAAAGATCGATTTTAAAGAAAATAAAGACCAACAAAACGTCCTACAGGCAATTGGCAAGTGATCCAGTTGTTAAGGTATCGAAATCCACAATTGCAAATATGGTAAGGGCCTGCCCCCACCTAAAGTACAAGAAAAGAAAAACCACCCCTAACTTGACCCAGGTAAACAAGAAGAGGCTTGACTGGGCCAAGGAAAAGATGACCTTGAGCTCCGAGTGGCGAAGAATCATCTACAGTGATGAAAAGAAGTTTAACTTGGACGGTCCGGACGGCTGGCAGTACTACTGGCACGACCTGAGGACCGAGTCAGAAATGTTCTCTAAACACCAGTGTGTGTGTGTGGGGGGGGGTCTGTTATGGTGTGGAGGCCTTTTTCTTGGAGTGAAAGACACCAATAGCATCCATTAATGGTAAAATGAATGCTATTGGTTATCAAAACTTGCTGTCTACATCACTTTTGCCATTTGCTGAGGACATAACAGGGGCTCCTTGGTGGTTTTAGCAGGACATTGCACCCATTCACACTGCTAAAACCACTAATCAATGGTTTTCAGGCAATGGGATAGATCTGTTAAGTTGGCCAGCTTGATCACCAGATCTAAATCCAATAGAAAATGTGTGGGGCATGCTGGCAAGAAAGGTTTATGCCAATGGGAGGAGATACAACTTGATTCAAGAATTGAAAGCGTCAATTCTTGAATCATAAGAAGAGATAAAAGAACCTTATCTCAAAACTTTAATCCAATCGATGCCTAATCGCATTTTTGAGCTAATTAAGAAGCAGGGAGGGCACATTAATTATTGAAAGTTAAATTGTTAGCAAAAACGACAAGCCGAGTCTAATTTTTTTGGACATTAAGAAATATATTTTTGTCATCTTTCTTTGTTTACAAGTTTGTTTTGTTAATTCTAATTTATTTTATTTAATTTATTTGTTTATTAGTTGTTAGTAAATAACAATTTCAAGCAAAAGTATCCTTATTTGTTTAAATTAAACAATTAAACCTGTTTTTGTTACTGAGTCTATCTTTATTGGACACACTGTATCACCTAGAATTCCTGTTTTTCGGAATTTTCATAGAATGGATAGTCCCTTTGCTCTGTGTTGTATTCATTGAGTTATTATTTAACCAATTTGGAGATATAATTTAACTTTTTAAGATTATTCTTTTACCTACAACGTGTAATTATCCCGTGCAAAGTCGGTTCCACTCCTAGTCTACAGTAGCACTCAGAAAATAAGGCACGTGTACAACTTTATATGTAAATTTAAAAATGATTATCGGACTGAAATAATATTTTACAGAAGGGTGTAGAAAGGTGAAACACTTCATAAGACCCAAAAAATTGGGAGACAAGGAAATGTCAAATCAAAGAGTACATCTCGATTTCAAGGTCCAGAAGGCAATTACAAAAGCCGCTGTGAAGGGGAATTCTTACAACAGCGTTGCATCTGCTTTCGATGTTCCAAAAACTACAGTAAGAAATATTATTCAATGAAAGAGAGCAAGAGGAGACCTCCAACGAAAATCTGCATCAGAAAGACTACGTACTACCACAAAAAAGGAAGATAGACTGCTTTGTTGGTTATTGACAGCGCAGTCCAGATTTACAGTAGTGGATTTGAACCGTGAAATACAAGAGGCTCATGGGGTTAAATTTAGTGTTTCCAGAACAAAACGGCGTCTAGTAGAAGCAGACATGCATGGTAGCCGTCCTGCAAAGAAACCTCTCGTTACAGCAGTGAACAGGAAGACCCAACTTGCCTTTGCAAAGAAGTACCAGCACTGTAACTCCAACATATGGGCGAAAATCCTATGGAGTGTCGAATCTAAGTTTCTGCTTTGGAACAGACGGAATGCAGTATATTTGACGCCCCAAGAACAAGCGTTTCCATCCAAAATACCAAGTTAAGCATAGACAGGGGTCTCTGATGGTTTGGGGTCACTTTAGTAAAAGTGGGGTGGGTCCTTTTGTGCGTGTTGTTGATTCTATGGATAAGAATATGTGCAGAGATATTTTACAGAACCATATG
>JAHWFO010075487.1:597316-607721 GCA_023313115.1 Rhysida immarginata | reverse complement strand
TCTGACTTACTTTATTTACCAATACACACAACATCATTTCTAAACCAAAAACTTATTTCTTAATTCAAAATCTAGGGGCCCCTTAAGAAAAACATCAATATACTAGTTACAAATCCACGGAGCATCTCCGGTTTCACGGGCTGATTGACACACGGGTTCGTACTAGATAGCATGTAGCCTGATTATGCCGGACTGCCAGATAAATACTAATGGGGGCTGATGCCCCACCTGCAGACATAGGCTTGACTTAGCCCCACGTGCCTCCGAAAAGAATATTCCTGTCACAATTCTAACACTTCCGCGTGGTGTACCCTCCTTTTATGGCTAAATAAGGGGGAGGTACAGGGACCCTTCTTGGAAGTCTAACAGCGAGTCCCAGTTGAGTCACGCAGTTGGATAATTCAAACGGGATAGTCGTTCATAATCCTGCGATTGAAATGACTACTATGCTCTGCAATTATAACACCTTACCCCTCTGGCTCCCGGAGACATAATCCATGACTATCTCAGAGTATGGAACCAGTGCCCAATCACCTTATCAAAAAGGCAAAACAGCTGGCTTTACATTTTTTGTTGTAACGATGATGAAGCAATCCCAGCCGTCTCCGCTGGCGACTCAGAAATTTTTTTGCTGGTTTCACCCAGTTACATCGCGTTGTGAAAATACAAGCAAAGTTCAGCGTTCACTTCCACAATCGGCGAGAGGACCGATGTAACTGACACATATTGCACTTTTATGAGTTTGTTTGTCATCTCAATCTTCTCGCGGTACGAAGAATTAACAAGTACACTCACCAGCACTACTGAAGTTACCATGGTTGCTCATCGGCCGTCTCTCAACTGCGATCATCACACTCCTGCCCAGTTGACGTCGTCGCTTCAGCCGCTACTCTCACCGCCCCGTTAGATTTGCGCAATTTTGTCTGCGGAGTTCCAATGCTTAAAATAAACCTCATAAAACATAACTACTCTGAATCCTATTGTATTAAAGTCAAATCTTCACATATTTGTAGTTATTTACGATTACTTCGCTCATATCCATTTCCCTTGTTTGAACATCTATACGGCCTCCAAGCGCTCATGAATCTTATGACTCATATCCCCAATGATTAATTTTATCATAATATCAAAAAACAACGAACCCCATAACAAACGACATACGCATGCTTATGACAAATCAGTTTCTCGGAAAACAACATTAACAACAATACTCCATCGGAGGAAATCTTCGAGCAACAAATGATCGTCAACAATCGCCTCTCCTAACAGAGCATTGCATGGAATTGTTTGTACGTTTTCAAAACATTTATTCACGCTACATTTCTCATTTAAAAATAAAAACACAACACACAAACTAACCCACTCAGACAGATGACATTCTGATGCCAATCCACTATGATTCACGTAATCTCGTTAAAAAAATAAAAGAAAATATTACGAAATCCAAATTACTAGAAACAATTAGCGCACCCCCCTCTTTTCTCTCTCCCTCCGCCAGACCCACGTGACTTCCAGCACCCCGGAACGTCACAGTACTAATGTAAGACATCATCTCCTTTGATTTCTCACTTTTGTTTCAGATTTGCAACATGTTTGGTATGAAATATGTATCAAAATTTAACCAGTGCCTTTTTTTAACACACATGAAAGACAATTTTCGTTTTACAGCAACATGTTTTAAAAAAATTGAGATAAAAAAATTTATTTATAAAGTTGTATTTCCATGTCATCTACCACTTGTTAAAAAACTCGCAAGTCTTATTTTTCTGTTACAATTAAAGCCTAAAATTGTACTCGTGCCATATTTTCTGAGTGCTAATGTATATACAGGATGTATCAGGTTAGATAGTCATAAAGTAACTAGCGTGATCCTTTACAAACTTAAAGTTCCTTATGCAAAATGTTCATAACTCTAATGTTAAGTGTATAATCATCAGGTGTAGTTTGCTGAAAACCTGTCGAAAACGTAATTTAATCTCAACAATTGCCACCGATTTAATTGTAATCGCCCCTTTGAATTTAATGAACTGCTGGTGCGGAAAGTTCATAAATAACGTAAAGACGCAATTTAAATTCTGATCTTTCGACATTTTTGATAAGGAACTTTCAGTTTTTAATCATGCAAAGATCACGCTATGTACTTCATGGCCATTGAACCTGATTCACCCTGTATATAACTAGCACAGGACCCGGCGTTGCCCTGGATAATTACACTTGTAGGTTTTAAACAGAAAAATCTCAAGAAGTTAAATTATAACTCCAAATTGGTTAAAAAATAACTCAATGAATATAACACAAAGCAAGGGGACTATCAATTCTATGAAAAACCCGAAAAACAGGAATTCTAAATGATATACTGGGATTTTATTTACCTCTTGTTGACTTGCCTCAGATTAAAATGATATCCATCTTCACCAGTGGGGAAAATCACTGGATACATTAGATCCCAGCTCTTTTTGCCCTTGACTTAAAAGCTCTTATGCCCTGTTCACACTGGGCCGACAAGCGTCTTTTTCTGCCTCCCCCTCCTGCCTCCTCTGCAGCCCGCGCGAGTTGTTCCCACTGGACAGGCACGAGAGAAGCAGCAAGGGAAAAGAAATTATATAATGGTAGCGTCGTTTCGATCTTAAGTTATTGCAGTAAAACTTTATACGAAGTTCACGGTCAATAGAAATTTGTAGTATCCGAAATTTGCTATATCTGAGACAATTCAGAATTTGTTAAATCACTGTTGAAAGGCCGACTGGCACAGTTGGGAATTCCTAATTGTTTCATTTATTTTTTTTTGTATCAGAGTTCGTTAAGAAGTTAAGAAGTTATATATCGCTGAGAAAGCATAATTAAAACATAACAAAACAGTGTATAGAAATAACACTCTAGTTTTATTTATATTTGTTCAGTGTGCATATTTTCTAGTATTTATAAAAAGTCTTCAAGATTATTTTTAAATTTGATTGTCGCCAACATCGATCGGCAATATTTTCAATCGAAGCGATAGAAAACCAAATTCGTGATCACGTTTCTGTTCTAAAACTTGCTAATTTCCAACTGAATTATCTAATTAAAATTTAACTAAACATATCTATTTAACGATGTAAAAAGCTGAAGGACAATAGCAATTTATAATTTCACACTTACAAAATAAAGTGCATTCTCTTTATTCTATTTCACTATAAAATTGTGATCCATCATCATTCTTTTGATCACATGCTCCAGTAGTCGAATGTGATTGGATTAGGCTAACCTCGCTGAGAGCGGCAACCGGCAAAAGTTGATCAAATTTCAACTTTGCCACCTGGCTTTTTTTCCGGCTGCGGCACTTGACTTGACCCATTTCTAGTTGGCCTTGGGCATAGTGCGCATCCGTCAACGGGTCCCACTTCGCTGCTTTGCCGGCTCTGTATGAACCGAGCATTATACCCTCCTGCTCTATTCGAAACTCCCGTTGTTCAGATATTTTCAATACCCATATAGATAATTATTTTTCGATTGAAAAATGGCAGGAAAAATTCTGCGACTTGGATTCGAATCAGGAACCTCGACTATCATGGCCAACGCCTCGACCAATTGGGCTATCGCAGCCACCTAGACAGCCAAGCTGTCTCAAGGTGTCTTAAAGACAACCAAGTTGTCACGGTTGAAAGCTCAATGGCAGACTGGAACCCAGCCTGCAGATCGAGAACTTCTCCACTCCAAACCATCAGAAAAGTTGATGAACTCACAAGTAAATAATAAGAGTTATATACTGGAGATGCTCTCCAAGCATAGGTAATGATTTTTCGATTGAAAAGTGGAATTATAATTTCTGCGACCTGGATTCGAACCAGGAACCTCGACTATTATTGGTAGAGGTGTCGGCCATGATAGTCGAGGTTCCTTGTTCGAATCCAGGTCGCAGAATTTTTCCTTCCATTTTTCAATTGAAAAATCATTACCTTTGCTTGGAGAGCATCTCCAGTTTATAATTGTTATTCTTTACTTGTGAGTTCCTCAACTTTTCTGATGGTTTGGAGTGGAGAAATTTTCTATCTGTGGGCCAGGTTACCATCCCCCCAAAGGGCTATCAACTGTGACAACTTGGTTGTCGTTAAGACACCTTGAAATAGCTTGGCTGTCCAGGTGCTTGCAATAGCCCAACTGGTAGAGGCGTTGGCCATGATAGTCGGCCATGTTAGCACCCGGCTTCGCATGTTATTTTACGAGGCAGTGTTTGGACTTGTTAAAGAAGCTCTGCTAGGAATTTTTCCCTGTGGTTTGCCTGTCTACAGGGTGTAAATGGATGACGTTTCACAAATTTAAGAATATGTAGAGGATGAAATTCTGAGCGAAAAAAGTCTACTCGCGTTTTTCGTCTGTGGCAGCGTTAAAAAGTTATAGCGCCAAGTTAAAAATTGCTCAGCATCTGTACCAAGATAGATTTCCGGAAGTGACGTCACGAAACTTTAAAGCATTATAACTTTTTAACAGAGCCTCAAGATCGAAAAACGCGACTAGACTTTTTTGCTCAGAATTTCACCCTCTACCTGCCTTTTCATTTGGGCACGACCTTTTAGAATCACCCTGGCCGACCAGACTTTTTTGCTCAGAGTTTCATCCTCTACATATCCTTAAATTTGTGAAACGTCGTCCATTTTCACCCTGTATTTACAAGCCGGTGTGGGTGTGATATTATCGTTGGCAGAGCAAACACTGAACTTATAATTTGAAGTCTTTGGTGTTGAGTGATTTTTTTTTTCTGTGGACACTTTTCCTGAATTAAGCTAAAGTGTTTTTTTGTGAACTTTTCTTGCGTTTTTGGGAGTTTCAATATTGTTTCTCTGAACCTCCAGGGCGGAGCGTATAACTTTGCAAGTTGATTTTGGGAGTAATTATCAACGGGGTAAAGATATTCGCCGCAATGTAAATTGATTGAATTAGTTATCTGGCTTTATTTAAGTGCTAACATTCGAGATATTTGCTTAATTAATCTAAGTTGGTTACTTTCGACCAAGATAATGAGTTTTACAAAGCCTATTGCTAATTTGTGGTTTTATTTTTCTTCTGCTTCCCCTGTATTGTAGTGAAGTAATTTCGCCTGCATGGGAGTTTCCCAGCTGATAGCAGCACGTCGGTGGTGAAGCCAACCCCCTGTGAGGATGTTGGAGACATCGTCGTCGTGGAATTACGACTCGCACCTCGGATCAAGCAAGACGCATCCAGTTACAGACGATAGTGGGACCGACATCTCTTTTGCAGGCGAAGGGGATCCTGCATGTTTTCCACTGCGCTTGTTCTGTTAATTTATGCAGGCATATAATTATTTATTTATATACTTAATTCAGTTTATATTAGATAAGGCTGACCAGTGATCAGTACTGTACTTTATTGTTATTATACAAGGTTGAATTAACGTTCTTGTTTTTCTTATCTGGTGTTATTGCATTTCCACCTATTCACACGTGATAAATTACAACTCCCAATTGGTTAAATAATAACTCAATCAATACAAAACAGAGCAAAGGGACTATCCATTCTACGAAAAATACGAAAAACCGCAATTCTAGGTGATATACCGGGACTTTATCTAAACTCTTCTTGACATGCCTCTTCTTCATAGGTGGGGTGCGCTGGGTAGCAGACAACTTTTACAACGTTTGTACCTTTGGATTCGCCCGCCGAACCCACCTGCAACGATATGGTCAGAAGGATACAGTGACGAAGAAACTGTATGGTGGTGTACGCTTGTCAAGTGGGAGTTCAGACGGTATTTGGTGATAAGGATTAAGAGAAGACATTGTTGTAAGTGCTCTTTTAGTTTTATTATTAATTATGGGTGTAAAGAAGCAGTCTTCAAAGATGAACTCACACAATACAAAGAAAGTGGCGTATTTCGTAAACGAGTTAAAGCTCTGGGATGAACCAATAGATGTTCGTGTGGACAAATTTAAGTCGTTAATGGAGTGGTATGAAATTACGGAGATCGATTGGGTGCGAAAGTTCTTTTTAAGCTCTTTTCCCGATCACATGGCTACACATTCGCTGGATTATATGGATCTTAGTGTATCGGAACTATATATGGAAGCGAAACATTACTCAGAGGGTATTAATGGAAGGTTAAAGCCGAAGTATCAAGAAGCGAATGGTAGCGGAATGGAATGCAAAAGTCGAGGTCGTAACAATGAAGACGATTCAGTAAATATGATACTAAGAAAGAGCAGGACTCGGAAAAAGGAAAAAAAATCGTTTAAAGAATGAGAGTGAAACGTTCGGGGAATGGCAGAATTCGAAAGAAGGAAATGTTAAATTGGAAGGAGTTCCTGAGGATAAAATAAATGATGTTGCTCCTCAACTTTCGCCTGGCGAATTAGGAGTACGTGCCGAGATGTGTTTGTTGGAAGGCTCCATGCAAGAGGAAACACAGGAGAAGGAGTCGGAATTAACACTGGATAAATTAGAGGTTTATAATAAGGCACGGGGAAGGTTTGATGAGCCTAAGTGCCACAATATTAAACTGGTGTTGCAAAGCGCAGAAGAACAACAGGTGCAGCAAATTGATTCGGTTGAAGAGGGAAGGATCAGCATGGACAATTCCAATAAACCAATCTTATATATTTATGGGAAGTGTTTAAGCAGCATATATCCGGATGAAACCACTAATCAATTAATTATAAACGACAGTATAGATACGATGCCTGAAAAAATGAGTGAAGTAAAAGAGGGCATGCAAATTAGTCATAGCTTTGATAAGATTGATAAAGAGGATAGAGGTTTGCAAGTAGAATTAATGTCATTGGAAGTAAATAGTACGGAACTGCTAGTAAAGAATAAAATTATTGTAATGAAGGACGTTGATAGTGACACGAAAAGTAAGGAAAACCAGTTATCGGATAAAAGAGAAGAGCTAAAATTTTTGGAATCGGTTAATGAATTAAAAGCCAGCAGTTCTCGTAGTATAAAGGGCGAATCCGCATGGGGTGTGTTTTAAAAGGCATACAAAGAAGGCAAGATTTAAAGATTTATCACCAAGAGAAGCAAGATAGCCCGTGTGAGTCGAGATCTAGTGAAGCTACGAAGATGGACTAAATGAGCAGTTACTCAAGAATAGTTTTCAAAAGGAGGTGTTGAAGACTATGGACCAAATGAATTGAACGTTAAAGCAAATTAAGGAGTTAGTCGCTACATTGATTAGTAAGGAGACGAGGTCTAAATCTCAAGAGGAGAATAATTGGTCATATGATAGTAGGGTGAGTAGGCCGGATTATTTAATGCCAGGTCACCATATATTATAAACAAATGGAAATCCTGTAGGTAATTGGAAATGCTCAAATAATTCAGGCAGTGTGAAAGGTATAAAGCCAGCAGGGGTGCCTCCAAAAGATAAGAAGGAAGATTTCGTGCAGGACCTATGTTGTGTTGAAGAAGCTAGAAGGTGGAAAAATAGTAAATGCCGACATAAAATTAAGAGGTATTCAAAAAGGAAGGAATACGGGAGAGCAAGATTCGGTTGCGAGAAGGAGGCGGTGCAGAGGCAAGTTTTCCTGAATCAGAAAGAGGAGTGCTATCACTTTGGGTATGCTTCGTGTCAGATGAGAATGGAAGAGAAATGGGAAGAGAACCAAGTGGGTTTGGTACTCCAGTAAATAATCTACAAGCGGTTAGTAGTAAAGGACAAAAGAATAGGTACAGGAAAATAAGGCCCACTGAAGCTAATCAGAGATTTTCTAACAGTATCTCTATTGATCATTCAGTTAAGAGAAAGAAATGCTTTGCTGAGGACATCTCTAGGTTGGATATGTTAGTATCTCAATCTTCGTTGAGATCCAGGCTGGCAAGTGTGTCATGTAATTTCTCGGAGAGGAGAGCGTCAGACGATGGAGGAGTGGAGCGCGGACTCAAGGCTTCAGAACGAGAGTTTTCTGGAGCAAGATTTACGTCTCGAGTTCGTGCTCACCCCTTCCGAGAAACAGTGATCAAGGCGTGAGCGAGGAAGAAGGTCTAGTTCATGGAAAGAGAAAAAATGGGAGAGAGAAGGTGAAGGAGAAGAAAAGGAGGATCGAGGCAGTCGGTGGAAGGTTATCGAAGAGAAAGGAAGAAAGTAATGGTCGCAGGAAAAAGGCTTCGAGTTGGAAACGCTTTGGGAGCCGAAGAGGAGTCAAGTGAATGTGCCGTTCGGAGGACGACATTATTAGTGTGCCCGACGCCTTGGCAATCTTAGAATCAGTGGGGAGCAAAAATTCCTGGACAAAAACTGGTTACACAGCTAATAGTGATGTTTTACGTTTTGCAGCTGAGTGAGATGGCGGAGAATTGACGACAGAAGTTGTCAGACCAACAAGGACTGAAGAAGGGGCGACATTTGCCACGGTGAGCTCGACAGCTGGATTTCATGGAATTACTCCGAAATGGAAGATAATGTTAGAGCTTTGTATCGAACATTAAGTGAAAATTTAACGTATCAGAGCTTCCTATAAAGGCTGTAGGTAATAGTGATAGAAAATAAAAACCGGCTTCACACGTTATTTTATGAGGCAGACTTTATACTCGTTAATGAAGCTCTGCTAAGAATTTATTTTTTTGTGGACACTTTTCCTGAATTAAGCTAAAGTGTTTTTTTTTTGTGAGGCACCAAGATTGCGTTATTGGGAATTTCTCTCAATATTGTTTCTCTGAACCTCCAGGGCAGAGTGTATACTTTTGCAAGTTGATTTTGGGAGTAATTATCACTGGAGTAAATTGCTTAATGGTTATTGCCCGTAACATGAATTGATTGAATTAGTTACCTGGCTTTATTTAACTGCTAATATTTGAGATATTTGCTTAATTAATCTAAGTTGGTTAATTTCGTCCAAGATAATGAGTTTTACAATTGCCTATAGCCAATTTATGGTTTTATTTTTTTTCTGCTTCCCCTGTATTGTAGCGAAGTAATTTCGCCTCCATGGGAATTTCCCGGCTGATAGCGGCATGTCAGTGGTGAAGCCAGCCCCCTGTGTGGAAATAAAGAGACGTCGTCGTCGTGGAATTACTCGCACCTCGGATCAAGCAAGACACATCCAGTTACAGACGATATAGGGACCGGCATCTCCTTTACGGGCGAAGGGATCCTGCATGTTTTCCACTGTGCTTGTTCTGTTAATTTATGCAGGCATATAATTATTTATTTATATACTTAATTCAGTTTATATCAGATAAGGCTGACCGGTAATCAGTACTGTAATTTATTGTTATTATGCAAGGTTGAATAAACGCTCTTGTTTTTCTTATCTGGTGTTTTTGCATTCCCACTATTCACACGTGATAAATTACAACTCCCAATTGGTTAAATAATAACTCAATACAAAACAGAGCAAAGGGACTATCCATTCTACGAAAAATACGAAAAACAGCAATTCTAGGTGATATACCGGGACTTTATATAAAGTTTTCTTGACATGCCTCAACACTGTGGAGCATCACCTGAACGTAGAAGCTCTTATACCCTCTTGCTCTATTCGAAACTCCCGTTGTTCATATGTTTCAAATGCTTGTACAGCTTTTCCTGTTTTAGTTGCAGAGTTTCTCTGGCCAATACTTTCCTTCTTTCTCTTTCCTTTCCAGACACATTTTTTACAGTCGTCTGGACATTTGATAAGGAGCTCAAGGGAGATATGGTTAACTCCAATGCCTCATCAATAGATGCTGCCTTATTAATGTTCTGTCAATGCATCTTCACTTTATGTTCATTAGCTATAATTCTTGAAAACGAACGTTCAGTCATCGCAATTATCAGCATCTCTATTTCCAAAATATACACATTCCCACAGAATATGATGAAAATGTATTTTTAGGAAATGTTTGGATCTGCTGTGCTACCAAATAAGCTAGGTGATAACCCAGGCGTGGCTCGGACTTTTCATTTTGGAATAAACTTTGAAATATCTTTAAAATAAACACATGAAAACGCTTAGAATTAACACAGTAAAAATTGTTAATAAAAATTTGAAAAAAATTTTTTTAAAGGCTCACAATGGATGGATCCCTTCAAGGATGCCACTGCTACTCTAAATTTCTTACTCACGTAATCTTACTTTAAATATACACTTGATGTTGTTGCAATTTTCTTTCTTCACTCGATGTCTTGAAAGAAAACTTGACCATTCATAACTTTGTGTTGTCTAGCGATCGCCAATTCTTCTACTTACTTGCTTACCAGCTGCTCAAAAGCACAGAGCTAAAGGAGTGCTTCCTCTGTCATCTTTCCACTCTTTCTCAATAGTCTACTAATTTTCCATTATCTCCAGTTACTGATCATTTTTAAAGATTTTCAAGAAATTGTTAATTACTAAGAACTCTCTTTTCTAAAAAAAGCTTGATTAACAGGAATTCTATGCATTTTTACAAATTTAAATTTATCTACATTGGACAAACTTTGCCTTGCTTTGTTGGT
>JAHWFO010075487.1:558238-592316 GCA_023313115.1 Rhysida immarginata | reverse complement strand
TAAAACAATGAAGTGTTATTATTGCCATCGTGAAGGTCACACCCAACGTTTTTGTCGAACAAGACTAAGAGCTCAGGGGGAGCAATTTAAAACACCTGTGAATCAACAATCTGGATCACATCAGGGTAGAGGAAATGCTAATCAGCCAAAAAACGTTCAAAAGTCCTCCCCCCACGGACAGGAGAGGGGAGGACAGTAAAGGCCAAGCTGCTCAATTACTCGTGAGTAATAACTCAGGACCTAAAGAATTAATTATTAGGGGAAGGCAGGGCCATTCACTATTAAATTTCTCCTTGATAGCGGATCTAAGGTAACTCTACTTGATGCTAATACTTTGAGCATATTAAAGGCTAATGGGTACAAAGTAAAAAATGTTAATAGACCAGAGAAAAAATTAGTGGGAGTAACGGGACATAATTTTGTATCTGAAGGTACATGTTCACTTGATTTCAGCTTTGGGGAACAAAATTATAATTTTACATGCTATATATGGAAACATAGAAGTGATATGTCATCCTAGGAAGGGATATGTTACACAAATTTGGGTTTATAATTGATTTTAAGCGTGCTATTTTGCACAATGAACTACATAGAATTCCTTTTGAAGGGTTGTGGAAGAAGGGACGAGTGAAGAGGAACCCTTGTAGTGTCGGATGCTATTCCTGTGAGCTGCAAAAGAAACTTATCTATTCCTCCCTATTCAGAGGTAGTTTTCGAAGCTAAAATTAAGGGCAAGTCATTAAAAAATCGAATTGGTGTATTGGAACCTATAGAAATTGGTATAGGTCTTATTGGTGCTAAGGTTTTGGCAAAAATTTCTAAATTTAACACAATTCCTGTTCGTTTGATGAATCATTCTGGTGAATCTTTAACAGTACAAAGGAAAAATTTTAGGAGAATTTTATAGAGCTGAGGAAGAGGAAGTTGAATTTAATAACACTATTGATATTGGCAAGGAGGATAAAATTGATAGAAACGAATTTTTGAGCATGTTTAAATTAGATCATTTGGACTCTGGAAAAAGAAAACCTTTAGAAGATGTTATATTTGCATATTCGGATGTATTCTCGAAATTTGATTTTGATTAGGAAAATGTAAGTTAGCATACCATACTATTGATACAGGGGATTCCCCACCAATTGCACAACAACCTTACCGTATTCCTTACTTACAAAGGAATGCCATGAATAAATTAGTTGATGATTTGTTGAAAAACTAATTCGTTACAGCTGCTCGCCATGGTCTGCTCCAGTTTTATTGGTTAAAAAGAAAGATGGAACTTACCATTTTGTAGTAGATTATCGAAAATTAAATGCTGTTACCAAGGTTGACCGTTATCAGCTTCCCCATATAAATGAAATTTTGTTGCAATTAGGTAAAGCAAAATTTTTTTCCGTTTTAGATGCTAAACAGGGTTATTTTCAGTTAGAAATAAATTCAAACGAAAAAACTGCGTTTGCTACTATCGATAACAAATATGAATTTAATAGATTACCTATGGTCCTTTGTAATGCGCCTGTGTTATGGCAAAGAACAGCAGATTTCATAATTAGAGGATTAAAAGATAGAATATTAGTTTACCTCGATGACTGGATGATATTTACTGAAACATTTGATAAACACTTGGATAGTTTGAAGGATTTATTCGAGCGTTTAAGAGACGTAAATTTAAAATTAAAACACCGAATACGTCAATTTTTAAACGATAAAGTTAATTTCTTGGGACACGTTTCAGAGGAAGGAATTGCTCCTGATCCTGGTAAGATTGAAGCTGTTAAAAATGTTCCACGCCCAAAAAATGCGCGTGATTTACAATCATTTCTAGCCTTGCTAATTATTATAGAAGGCATGTAGATACTTTTAGCACAATAGCTAAACCATTAACGAATCTAACAAAGAAAGATATCAGTTTTGACTGGACTGATGAAATGGAGAAGGCATTCCAATCTCTGAAACAAGCTTTAATAACAGCACCTGTCTTAAAAAGCCCAGACTTTGAAAAAGAATTTATAGTTTCTACAGATGCTAGCTCATTTGCTTTAGGAGCTGTACTTTCACAAAAATTTAATGGTAAAGAACATCCAATTGCATACAGTAGTAGATTACTGAAAAAGAATGAAATTAATTATAGCGTTACTGAGCGCGAAAATCTAGCTGTTGTTTATGCTGTTAAGCAGTTTAGAGTTTATTTAAACGGAGGTACATTCAAATTAATTACAGATCATCAGCGATTCGGTGGTTGTTCTCGTTAAAAGATCCAACAAGTCGTCTTGCCTGGTGGAGCTTAAGTCTGCAGTCTTACCAGTTTGAGGTAATTCATAAACCAGGTATTAAACATAAGAATGCTGATGTACTATCTAGAGTCCCCATTTTCACCGTGGCCGAGTATGAACCTATAGTTTATCGTTACGAACAACAGAAAGATTTGAATTGGAAGGAAATTATTGAGCACTTAAAGAACAAATCAGAAACATCCCCCCTCTAATCATTGGCCAGACAAAATAGAAAATTTCTTCTTGGACAAAGATAATCCTTTGTATCATATTAGAAAATCTCAGGATAATAAAGAAATCTGGGAGCAATTAGTAGAACCTCATAGTCTAGTCAAATACATTTTACATGTTTTTCACCATCCCCCCCACATCTGGATATTTAAGAGCAAAAAGAATGCGTAAAAAATTAATCAAACTGTTTTATTGGCCAAGCATGAGGCAACATATTCAAAAATATTGCGCAGAGTGCTATAGCTGTCAGCGTAGGTCACCCAAGGAGAAACGTAGAGAGCAATCTTTAATGGATTTTCCAGCTGCAAAACACCCATTTTATCGCATAAGTATCGACATCATGGAACCATTTCCTCTATCTAATTCAGGAAATAAATATATTTTGATGATAATAGACAATTTTAGTCGCTTTGTGGAAGCTCTTCCAATGGCTGACCAGAAAGCAGAAACCGTTGCTAAGATGCTCGTGGAAAGCATATTTACACGCTATTCCATTCCAATCCAGATTCTGAGTGTCAAGGGAACAAATTTCACTTCTGAGCTGATGAAAGAAATCTGCTCACGATTAGGCATAAAAAAATTACTCACGACAGCATTTCATCCATCCGGGAACGAAATGATAGAACGGATGAATCTGACACTTATTGGTTCTGAAACATTATGTTGATCAAAGTCAGCGATACTGGGATTCTTGGGTTCCATACGTGGTATTCAGTTATAATACAACCCCGCATTCTTCCGTAGGAGAGAGCCCTTTCATGCTATTCTTTGGTAAAGATCCAGTCTTACCCTTTGACGTTTTAGTGGCACCAAGAAAAACCTATTACGACATAGAGAACAATTACAGTAGCGAAGTCCAAGCGAGGCTAAAGCACACGTATGAAACGGACAATAAATACAGTGCTGAACAGGCTGCTAAGCGAAAAGTGTTCCATGACAAGAGGCATAAGCTGTACTCATTTAAGGTAGATGACTTAGTTTATTTGGCCATTCCTCAAATCAAAAAAGGTTTGACTAAGAAACTACATGCAACTTTCGAGGGGCCATACAGAATAATCGGGCAATTGAGCCCTGTCAATTTCATAATACAACATTTAGAAAATGGCAAAAAGAAACTGGTGCATGCAAATAGGCTTCGTCCGAAAATAGGCGACCAGACAGGGAAACCAAAACCCAGAAGTCTCACTGAACCCCACTCTATTAGGGAAAACGAGCAAGAAGCTCCCCCAACCTCTCCAACGATTTATGAAGAGGAGTTCATAGTTCAGATACCTGAAAATGCACAGGAGAGACGCGAAATTAATCCACCAGTTTTACAGCCCGCACAGCCTGTAATTATGAGGGAAAGACGGCCACCAGTAGAGCCACTCGTTCGTGCAGAGAGAGGAAAAGCAACTCAGCCAGAAAACCCACCTTACTTGCTGCGTAGTTTAGACCCAGCACCTCCCATACCGTGGTTGTTGGCATCGCCCCGTGATCACAGATCAATGGGAGAAATAATGCTCGAAAACGATAAGGAACCTGAAATGCCTGCTCTAGAACCCCAAGAACATGCAGTGGAGGCTATCCGCGAAACTAGAACGGAGATGAACGGTTCTAATCACAAAGAAACAGCGAATATGCCAGCTAAAGAACAGCCACCACAAGCAACCTTCTCAAATAATAAGGCACTGACCGATCTCATAAGGATAATGTAATATCTAATGTCAAATCAGCATTAAAGCGTCGGCTTGTGGGTAGACTAGCTTGAATTTCCGTTAATTAAACGTCACTAACAAACTGGGAACTTAAATTATTGATTTATGAAACCTCCACATTTTATTCTAATAATCCTATCCTCCATTTGAAACTTTAAGATTACAAATTTTAAATTTATCTGATCTCCTATTATTATAGGTAGCAAAGAGGTTCCTAAATCAAATTTGTCTGTATTAGCTGGTATCTTCTCTGCTAATTAAACCCATACTGGGACAGCAAAGCATTTAAAAAAATCTTAAAAATGGATAATACCTTCCTTACCTGCTTTACACTAAGAAAATAAGCTTAAAAAAGGTGTTTAAATGATGCAAAAATACTTAAAATACTTTACTCTAAGGATTTAAGTGGGCAAATAATTTATATTTAATTATAATCAGGAATATCCATGATAGCTATATCGATTCCCACCTTATTTTACCTCTATTAAACATTAAGACTATAAAAAATTTTATATTCTACCTATATTGGAATTCTTTAACTCTATAAGTATTAAACATATATTTAAGCATTGAAATAGTTTATGAAGGCGAAAAGGCACACTAGCATGAATCACATGGCTACAGGAAAAAATTTTTTCTGACAAGCTAAAACCAGACAAAGCTTCCAATTATGAAGAAAAATCTGTTTTTAAAACATTAAATACAATAAAAACATTATGCTTAGGCAATATTGATGCAGATTAAGCAGTTTTAGGCAACGGATGGCATAAATTAAATACGGATTACTAATATTGTTAGCTTGCAAGTGCGTTGCAAAATCTAGCCTATTTCATCGATATTTTTATGAAATAATTCATTAATTGATGCGGATGTACCTTCTTAAATGGATATTCATTATTTAATAATCATTTATTTTATTTAAAAGTTGAAATTTTGTTACTAAATGCAAGTTTTAATTTCCGCACATTTTAAACAAAGAAGTTAGCATCAAACAGTCTTAGATCGATGTTATTGAAAGATGTTTTAACTATAAAACGCATTATACATTATACAAACCTGATATTAACAGAATTATATAGGTGGAAACATTTTATTAACATAAATCTTTACACAAAGAAAAGCCACGTGATCTTCGGCGATTGTAAGCCCTGGAATCGATCTAACTGTTGAATTTACCCTAATCTAAGCTATTCTATTCTATATGAAATTTACTTTAAATACTATCTGGATAATTATAAACATTACTGCTATTTAAACGCGTTTATTTCATCGCGAAAAGAAAAGAAAATTTCGTTAGTTACCGTTAAATAGGCCCTCGGCTCTGCCCGCACTACTTATCACCTGTGATCTCTGACTGCAACTGAAATAATTCTATCTTCCTGACCAGTAGAGTGATTGCGCAGTGAATAGTAATGGCGCATTAGAGAAAATAGAATATTAACATTACACTGCTGAAAATTTCATATTATATATAATAAATTCTGTTTAGAATTTTAAATATAATTTCAGAATTTTTCTGAAATATTTCTTTTCCCTGAAAAATTTATTTTCCACCAATGATAAGTGAATAACATAGATCACAAGTTACCTGTGGAATTAGGAGGCCATGAGTATTTTAGATAATCTAATTTATTTAATTAAATCCCGAAACCAGTATTTATTACACTAGAACACGTAATTACTAATAAAAAGCACAATAAATTTATTTAAACTGCTATATATATATTTTTTCTCCTTTCCTGTGATCACTTAGGAATTCTGTTAGGAGGTCAAGTGACTCATTCCCCTTTTCCCCCTTGAAGGTCAAAGTGGGTCAGCCCAACTAGATAAGGGACCTTCTCTTATAGCCTTTAAAGGAATTAAGATAAGGAGCAGAAACTTTAAAACTATTTTGCTAACAAAAAGAAAATATATAACTGGTGAATGAAACAAGATGATTTAAATTAAAATAAATTAAATATAATAGTGACTTAAACTAGATTATGTCACTAATTTTTTTTGAAAACAAAACATAATAAATAAATAATTAAATAATTTTTTTTTATGTCTTCATATAATCACTTTTTATAAGAATTTTTTTTTGCTTTTGTTGTAGTATCAATTAGCTACCCTTTTACTTTAACTATAAACACTTGCTCGCTCCATCTAGGGGCAGAGTATAAACCTAATATAATAATAATTAAAATAATAAATACGATTAACGAAAATAAGGTTGCACAAATAATTAAAGCATTGAGCAGATTCAGTTGACTTTAGATTTTTTTCTGTTTGAATTTGATGCTTGGTAACAAGCTACTTCTGGCAATAAATGCATAAGCTACGATAGTAAAAGGAATTACTAATAAATAAAAACACAGTTGAGTAGTTCAAATGAGCTTTATTCTATTAGACCTAGGGAATGCCATACAAACAAGGGTAATAATCACTATTGGTCTGTCTTTGAGTCTATTTCTCTGATAATTGTCTTTTAAGGTCTATCATTATGATTCACCCTGAAAATAGTTAAATTACACTTATTTCACCACCTCAACTTTGTCTCTATTAGAGTTGGGGAGAGGAGCAGTTAGCTGGGACCCCTCCCCTCGAATTTTATTGCCACCGATGCCGCCGTTAAGTCTTTCTGAGTCCATGGGGGTGCCGCCGGCATCGGATGGACCATGTTGGGACAGAATTCTTCATCTGTGGATGTAAAGTCCTCCACACGTTATCTGCTGGGGATGGAAGAGCATGAGATTTTTGCACCAGCAATGGCGTGCCTCCACCTCACCTTAAGTGCGTTCTTCGTTGTTGTTGCCTTTAGGATCTGGTTTTGTTTTTCCGTTTGGCAGTACCTTACGGAAGGAATTTAAACTATACATTCTTAGTGACTTTCTCATTCAAGATTTCGTATATCTCTAAAAGGTAGTAGGCATCGGGAGCCGCATACATTACCTGTCTATCTCGTGATGGACTTCTTTCTCATTTGGGAGGATTGTTTGCTTCTGTTCAATGGAATTCCGATACACATTTTGACCAAATCTGCACATCCTTTGCCCCCGAGTCTTCAACTCCCACTTGAGTTATCAAACGCCCCATCATCGCTGCTGCTCAAGGGCTGACTGTAATCCATGCATTTTGACTGGAGGTGAAACCGATTCTATGGTCATTTGGGACATTTCAGAAATAAGTACTTCCACTGTTGTCTCACTACTACCGACACTACTGGGTTTTTCTCCTCATCTATATTTCTGTGTCGTTACTCCTACGCTAGGCCCCGCCTGGGCCCTTTCTCCAGGCGGAAAACGATCGCCCACCAGCATCCACCGTCGTAGGAAGAGAACTGTGTGCTGTCCTCAATTGTGATATCGTAGGACTTCTTGTAGCATTGGTCAAGACGGGATGGAGTGAGGCCGTCTACTGACCACCTCACTGTACTTTGTGCAAGTTCTTTGTTCGTCGGAGGCATCCCAGATTGCCTAGCACCACATCCGGGTTAAGGGCAACCTTTGGTGGTGACCTGAGGCATTCACCCTCGTCAGCTCCCTTGAAATCCGAGCGAGAAACGCTTCCCCACACTGGGAAATGCCCCTTTTCCAAAGAGGATTTCGTTTTGAAAGAAAACCCAGCCTGTGGTCTCACCTTCTTCCTCCTTCTCTGCATGAATAGCAGAGCTTGGCTACCCCCAGTTGTGAAGGAAGAAGAGTTATACATTAAATTCCACTCTCTATTTTAAATGATACAGAATGGGATCTCGATTATTTTTGTCTTTTGTTGTGTGACCCTGCAGACAGACACTGCTCTCCCTCTCCCGCTCTTTATCTCCAATTATATTCAATTAAAAAGTTAATTGATTTATATTTTACATGAGACTAAGGATTAAATTCCAATGTTCTTCTTGGTTGATTATTATGCAGCCATCCAATAATTACTTGTTTTTGTAAAGCCCAGGTGTGCTTGGTTATTACTTCCTTTCATTATAGGGTAGAACTACCAGCTCGCCCTTTTCTTTCATTTTATTAAAAACCACAACCGCCCTTGTTTCGAGCTCAGTTAAAAATCACACCATGATCCACACCTGCTCAGACATCTATACCTCATATTTTATATCTTGTTGGACCATGTATTGACAATTGGAAAAATGACATTTTTTTGTTTACACATCTGCATTCTTCGTGGACATTAAAACATCATGTACTATTTACACAAGCTTGCGATCGGTATTCGTTCTGGAGTATTTTTTTGGGGTCTTCTTTAATGCTATAAATAAAATGCCTCTAACAAAATAAAAGCATTCTATAATTTGCAGCATGCGTCGTGGTACTGGTGCAACTTGTCTTATGAACAACTTAGTTTTATGGACTATATTTTGCGACTTATTTTATTAATATGCTTATAAGCAGAGTTTCTTACTATAATTATTGCGAGCCTATCAATGATCCTACCTGAATCTGAACCCGGATAACATTATGAGGATAACGTATTTCATTTCCATTTTTACTAATTTATGATGTCTTGTGGGTACAGTGATTACGCATTGTAATTTGTTTGCGCTTCTTTTCTACACTGCTCAAAAAAATTAGGGGAGCAGAAGTTATTTTGATGAAACTGTTTTATTGACGATGTGAAATATAGTTTTTGTGTTTCTATAGCTTAGAATAAACAGTAATTCGTAAAAATTGGAAACAATACGACGGATGATTCCATAATTTGAATTTAATGAGCATGATGTCTCATTACATGGGAAAAAAGACACATTTTTTTCACATGAACCAATAGCATTTTGATCATTGTGAATGGAGTTTAATAGGGTATATGGTCTCCTCGAACAGCTAAGACCGCTGTGCATCTGTTTGGCAAGGAACATATGAGATTGTCAAGAAGATCTTGTGGAATTTGTGCCCACTCCTGAACAAGAGCAATCTGGAGTTCCTGAAGTGTCTGCGGAGGTGCAGGCCTAGCTGCAACACGTCTTCCAAGAGCATCCCAGGCATGCTCAATGGGATTCAGGTCCGGAGAATATGCGGGCCACTCCATACGCTCGATTCCCTCCTCTTCAAGCATGTCGTTCACAAGCCGGGCTCTGTGAGGTCGAGCATTATCATCCATTAGAATGAAATTTTCACCAACTGCTGCAGCATAAGGTAAGACAAAGGGTCGCAGAATCTCGTCCCTATACCTCAAGGCTGTCAAACCGCCGTTTACAATGTACAGGTCCGTACGTCCACCAATGCTTATGCCTGCCCACACCATGAGCCCACCGCCTCCATACGCTGACCTTTCCTGCACAAACGCCGGGTTATTTCGCGTTCCTGGTTCTCTCCAGATACGAATTCGTCGGTCGTCGGACTCCAGACTGTATCTGGACTCGTCTGTGAAGAGAACTGAACGCCATTCCACAAGCCCCCAAAGTCTATGCTCTTCAGCCCATTCTCTACGGGCCCTACGGTGAACCTGTGTTAATGGGATGCATACCATCGGTCGACGTGCATAAAGACGGACTTGGTGAAGCCGATTGCGGATGGTCTGTGTCGATACTCTGCATCCTGTTCCCGCTAGAAGCATTCGCTGAAGGTGGGTAGCATTCTGGCGTCTGTTACGACGAGCTGTTAAATGCAAATAACGGTCATCCCGTGCTGTAGTTGCCCGTGGACGACCTTGGCCAGGTCTTCTGCGAACACTTCCTGTCTCCTGGAAGCGGGTCCACAGTCGGGAAATGACACTTCGCGACACTCCAACTGCTTCGGCTACAACTCGCTGTGTCTGACCTGCTTCCAGCCTACCAATAGCTCTCCACGCCATGGATTCCGGTAAATCATGTTGCTCAGCCATATTTTGAACGGACTAAACTTCAAGAAATGACTCTTGCTGCTGTCTAAGCTCTAATAAAGCAACCACGGAGAACCCTGTCTTTTTAAGGATAATGGATATTATCGCCTTTTGACGTCACGGACGAAAATTTGCATACTGATAGGACTTATTGTCAACTGGAGGGGTTGCAGGAAGACTGCGTGTAAAGTTTTGTCGATTGTTATCCTGATTTGGTTACGAACTGCAATAAAACGCTTCTGCTCCCCTAATTTTTTTGAGCAGTGTAGTTGGCGAACCGACCTGAGAAGACAGCACCATTTACAACTCATAACCCAAAATGGTCAAAGTTTTCACAATCTTTCTATTCTTTTCCTTTGTTTTGGCAATCCACCACTTGATAAAGGGTTAGTGTTTATTTGGGAAAGCGAGTTCGTACTGTCTGCTACACAGTGGACGTTGATTATGGATGTTCCCATGGAACGATTCATTGAGGATGGAAATCACCTCTTAAAGGAAGAAGAGGCAAAAATGCTACACCTTTTGGCTACAGTGAAAAGATACATCAGGAAATGGCACGTTTAGAAGCTGCAGCAGTACAAACAAACAAAGATGTACAGAGATTAGTTGCTTTACTAACTATAGCACGAACCATGTGCGGACTCATTTATGTGGGTGGAGATTTATTTCGAGCGCTTTTTGGAGTGGCTACAACTGGCGATCTTGCTTCTCTAAATAACAGGACTAATCAATTGGGAACAGTTAGCAAGGATATTATTCATATAGTGGATCAACAGGCTACACTTCTAAATCAGACCATTCAAGAAACTCTTTTTACTAGAAGGGTAGAAAAAGTACTGGCTGACGAACTTGCAGTATTACGAAATTGGACTACTCATGAAAATGCCGCCATTACCCAAGTCAGATACATGGATAGCGTCTTAGCTGAATTTAGATATAACGTTTTAAATTTGATAGAATCTGTTGACATGTTAAGTCAGGACAAGATCACTAGACATCTCCTCCCTAAACGCAGGTTGCTAGCGCTTCTAAAGGAAATCGACAAACAATTACCTGAAAATTATTGCGCTCATTGTTGCACCCTCTTGGGAAACATTATATAGTTTTTACAGATGGGCCTCTGTCATTGCTGTAGCAATGGTCGGAAAGCTCAGATTATTCATTCAAATTCCTTTGGTTGTATCTCAGGTATACTTTGATCTTTATCGAGTTTTGAGTGTACCGATAGAAATTCCATCTTTAAAGGTATTTGCCTATTTCCCCTCATTGTCCCCATACTTTGCGGTCTCTCATAACCGTCAGTCGTCCATTATGTTTAGTCAGGCAGACTGGGATTCATGCCTAATAGAATCCCTGCACCGTATTTGTTCGCCTCGATCCGCCATCTGTACTGTACCCTTTCAAAATTGTATATATTCTCTTTTTATGGGTGAAGAAAGTAGCGTCCTTAATCTTTGAGAAAAACGGGTAGTAAAAAATCCAGCTCCCATATTCTTTAGGAATGATTATTTAGGCCATTGGATCTATAGTGTTCCACAAGTACTAGTGTTACAGTTAGATGCCATGCAAAGGTTAGAACAGATCCTGGACGTACGAGCATTGCCAGACTTGAAGGTGCTGGTGAATTCCAGCTAGAACAATCTTGCATCGGCATAGGGAAAGGTTTTTTCGGCCTCCTTTATTTTGTGGACGAACAGAAGTTAGTCCAGCTCGTGTAGATTTGATGGTTGTTCCTGACATTTCCACTTTTGTTAATACTAGCGATATCGAAGTTCTCGCTAAGGATCAATTCATTTTAGACTTACTTGGAAAAAATGATGACCAAAATTTGGAGAGGGCAGGCATGTCCCTCCAACAGATAAAGCAAAGAGCACATGACTTGGAAGCTGTTATTGATACCGATATAATTCAACCCAGTCTATTGTCGTCTTGGAGCATAGCTGGGATAGTTGTCTCCATTATTATTTTTCTTGTTGTCATTCTCGTTATAGGCATTAGGTGTTACAAAGGCAATGAGTGCCCAAAAATAAGGTCTCGTACATTCAACAGAGGGACTGTTGATCTTTCCAACCCCAGGGAAACCTTGGAATTGGAGTCCCCCACTAGAACCCAAGTCATTTCGGTTAGAGATAGTGCTAGTATGATGCTTGGACAAGCAAGAGTACTGGATGACCCTAGTGAAAATTAAGATTAATTTTTCTTGTCTTTCTCAAAGGCCCATTAACTTCTAGTGAAATTTCACTTTTACACAAAACATTCTCGTTTGTCTCGAATTAAGGTTCCCTTGACACATAGTTGATTACAACACCTTTCATATGTAGTTTAGTTGATAGAGTAGATTATATCTATTATTAGTAGAAAGCTTGGTCATGCTTTTGGGAAATAGATCACTCTCTTTACAGCCTATTCGAAGTGGACGTGGACCACCTACCTCCAAGCACCTTCACGATAAAGATGACCCCACTACAAGGACTGATACATCTCCAGGCCTCCAGATGCCCTCAGCTGTTACAACCATTCTACGGAAGTTGCCATCAGACAGATTCCAAGTTGGTTCTGCTCCTGGCCAATTTCTTTGGTACTGGATAGAGCCGGACGTTCACACAGTTAGAGGAACTCATGCAAACAGAACTGATTTTTTTCTTCTTCCACCCGACTCGGTAAGAAGGTAATAGTGAACAGTTACAAATGAACCAGTGACAGTTTGTTAATTAGTGTGTGCAACAGATTGGTGAACTTTAAATTCAGCAGACTGATTTGGTGACTTAAAACGGATGGACCTGATGTTAACAAGTGGTTTAAATTTGTGAAAAGTGCATTATAAAATTCGTATTCACATTCTTCTTTAATACTAAAAATTTTACTTAAGTCCTAATGTAGGCAACAAAGGTCAATATTAATAAAGTCTTTGCATTCTTTTATTGACCAAGTTGCTAGTTTTAAAGTGTCTATGTTACATTTTAAGAACTATTTTTTTTTTGTTGAACTTTAGCGAAAAGTGACAAAGGACAGTGTGTGGTTAAATTACCTGGAATATCGGACTTAGACCAATTCCAACCACTATAATATTCTGGACTTTGAACATTACCCTTTTATAATTAATACGTTACGATTATATATAACGCATGAAATCAATTTTTTATAATCCTACCTTAATAGGTTAATAAGAAGTTCGATCTTATACTTTTAAAAAAAAAATCTTATTCATTACTATTTTTTAACTGGAACCTTGTATCCTATCTAATATTTACTTAATCTTTATGAATCCTTTCTTTTACTAATGTTATGTTATCCATAGTTGTCATGGATATTCCTAGACTTTAATGATTTTCCAAAAATCATTACATAGTCACTCTCCTGTATTTTATATTACAAATTTATTTGCTATTATATAACAATTATTTTAAAGATCACATATTAATCATTATATATAGTAAGATAGCTTCCATCATGGCCCAAAGGTAATCATACTGCTCTTGCGGCATACATTCTGAAGCAGAGGCAAGTTGAAGACAACGAGGAAGTGGAAGAAATGGTTCCACAGGAAAGCCATTTCTTAAAGGAAGGGGGCAAATGTGGAGTCCCAGTTTATTATCATGTTTATTTAAATGAGAGTATAATTCTGAAAATTAATTTATTCTTATTTCTGCTTACTCCAGCATTTAATTGTTTATTTGAGCATTGTTGAACTGAAGACGAGTTACAGACGAGAATTTATCCCTCTTTTATTAAATTTCTAGAATTGGATAGATAATTTTGTTGTAAGTTAGAATCTTTTGTTTGTCTGCAGAAATGTCTCTCTCTCTTTTCAAGTTTGTTAATTGCATGAGCTTGGAATGCTTTTAGCATCCATCCCTTTTTTCTGAATAATGATGACGGGACCTGTGGGATAAGCCATTAGGGATTGACCCTTCTATTTCAGGCAGCTAGAAGCCTTTTGTAAATTATGACTGGCGAAAGGATGCGAGCCAGATTGGAAAGGAGAAAGAATTCCGGCAGGAGTATAAGTGTCGAGACGCACCAGGCAGGCAAGCAATCATGTGATTTTGTCAAGCAATTTCGTGCCACTGGATGTGTTAAAGGCAAGAAAAAAGACGGGAGCAAAGCTCGTGTTCAGACGGCCGAAGTTGTCGAAAATGTTCGCACAAGGTTGGTCGATTCCCCTACCACAAAATCTGTTCGCCGCCTATCCATTGAAGAAGGGCTGTCGTATGCCACGACGTGGCGAATTTTGAGAAAGCATTTACACCTGTTCCCGTATAAGATCCATGTTTATCAGGAATTACCTGACACTGGAAGACAGAAGCGACAACAATTTGCGATGGAGTTTGGAGCAGAAATGGAAGCCAATCAGGACATTGTGGACAAGGTGTGGGTGTCAGATGAGGCCTTCTTCCATCTGTCAGGTGACTTTAATAAACACAACGTTCGTTTGTGGGGTTCCCAGCACCCTCATGAGATCCATAAGTCACCATTTCATCCACGAAAGGTTATGGCTTGGTACGTGATTTCCAAAAGAGGTATCATTGGTCTGTTCTTTTTTGAAGGCTCCGTAACGCTACAGGCTTACCTTAACATGTTGGAAACCTTCTTCATCCCCGAGCTGCGAAGGAGGCGTATACCACTTCGACATCAATGGTTTCAACAGGATGGGGCTAGGCCTCACACCACTAATGAAGTGCTACACTTTCTCATTTAGAAATTGGGTAATCGTGTCATTTCATGCAGGTTTCCAGATCGATTCAGGTGTGGTTTCTTTGGCCCCCTACGACTCCTCAGCTAAACCACATGTGATTTTTATCTCTAGGGGTTCCTTAAAGACAGTGTGTTCACTACAGCACCAAGACAAAGCATCGCCGACTGCTGCACCCTTGTGGATGCAGAAATCCTGGATAGAGTTATGAACAAATTCACCATTCGTCTGCGAGCAGTTCAAAACGTTCTCTCTGGCTACATTGAGCATATCATCAAGAGTTTTCCATGGGAATAAGAACTCCGAACTGCCTAAAATATCATACTGAAATGCTAAATTTGTAAACATTAATGGGTCAATAAATCATAGTACTGAAATGGTCATAAATTGACTGAATCACCCTGTATATTGCATTTACAGTTAAATTTATAAATAAATTTAAAAAAGGAAAAGTAAAAATACATCACATAAAAAACACAAGGCCTTTTGGTCTTTTAATCAAGGACATTCATCAGAGTAATATTCTGAAAGTATTAACTGACATTCTTATCAGCAAAGACTTTAATGACGAAAAATAGTAAAGAAAATTCCGCAGCCTGGATTCGAAACAGGAACCTTAGGCATGTTGGCGGTCTTAGCCAAAGGTTCCTTGTTCGAATCCAGGCTGTGGAATTTTCTTTCCTTTTTTTCATCATTAATTTGAACAGCTGAGGTTGGCATATAATAAAACCCTCACTGAAGATCTTCTGATTTATTCTTTAATGAATTAACGCTTTATACCCCATTCGCACTACTACTGGGCTAGATCGAGTTGAGCTAGCTTATTCGGGCTAGCTCAGCTCAGGCTATCTGATGAACCCAATCCGTTCGCACTACATTCTAGCACGGTTAAAGTAAAACGGATACGACACTTCTTTACATTACTGTATAACTCGTTTTTGTGGTGCCCTCTATTGGTTGTGGGAGAAAGTTATTAGTTCCACCATGCAGCCCTCTTCCAGGGGAAAATTTCTTTTCAATAGCCTACTATGCATATGAATTCTTACTTTTAAGCTTTTATATTGATATTTTCTGAAATACTTCATACATTAAACACTATATTTCTATTTATTTTTATAATTAAATTTTAATTTAATTTATACATTAATTTTTATATTGATTTTTAAATAAAGAGATTTTACAAAGAAGACCTTTAATTAATTTTAAAAAAAGTTTATCAAAATAATTTTGAAACAAATTAAATGTACAGGAACATATTCGTTCTGATAATTAAATTTTTATTATAGAAGGATAATAAAATAGAATCATAATAAGAAACTTTTATTCAGTTCTTCTGGGGTCATTTCTTTTAAATCGTCCCTTTCAACAAATGTAATCGTCCGTTTCGGACACCTGTATTTGAAAATAAGGTATAATTAATTTGTCTGTAATGTTTCATTGCATTTCATAATACACATTAACAGTCTACTCACCTTTCAGGATCTTTCGGAAAACGAAAGTTAGATAATCTCGAAGTTTATATCAATAATTTCGACAGAATAAAACGGCACATACTCTTCACCAGGTGCCATGTTTTCTTTGTGTGCTTTGGTCCCTCTGATGGCCGTGGGAGAAAATGGGTTTAAAAACTGGCTGAGTGTCGTATCCGTTTTAGTTTATCCGTCATCCTAGTCGATCGAGTTTTATCAGATTCGGTACCACTAAAACGTGAGTTGTTAATAAGTCACTGTCACTGCCACTATTTGTATCATCGTCCTCCATGTTTTATGTTGCCGTGTCTCTCTTGTGTCTTATTTTGTGCGTGAAATAACTCAAACAATGATATTTTGAAGAATGTTTGTTCGTTACTGCCCTTTCCCTCAGTCAATATGTCTAGAACTTAACACCTAATTTTATGGAAACCCCTGCAGCATTTAAATCAATTTAAAAGGAAATTCCAAAACATTTCTCTACTATTTATAAAAAAGTGCTCCAAAACCGGGTCTTTATTAAATTTGAAATCGGTCATTAAAATGAAAGGAGAACATAAATATTGAATGAAATAAAATCATTTATTTCCTATAAAATCAATCATAAAATGCAAATTCCAAAATTTTTAATGAAATGTCAATTTCTTCAATGGCATATGTAATTCTAAAATCATATAAAAGATCAATAAGATGTTAACAAACATCAGGATAATAATTAAAAGAAACAAGAAAGCATATATAATGGCTATGATGTGGATGTGACATAAAAGAACCAATGACGTATATTAAAAAACCAACGACATTCTTTAATGTACAGGGTGAATACAAAAGTCTGAACCCACCTTTAATTTTTCGAACAGAGGCAGATATGTCAACTTTGATGAATCCAATGAATAGGAAGTTGTGGGTGGCCTATCCCATGGTGCACTTTTCATCATACCAAATATGCAAATTAGGACAAATTCAAAATTTATCTCAAAAACCGTAAGGGATAGAGAAAAAAACCTAATTACAAGCTTGTTCAGAATAAAAAAACAAACAAAACAAAAAAAAATCATCCAAATCGGATTAACCAAACAACCACAATCAGAAGATCATGTTGACCATTTCCGGAACAGTTTAGCTTGCCATCCTGGAATTGTTCTGTCTTCTGTGTGCTGAAACATGCCTTTTATTTGTTTTCCGCATGAAAGTGAATGTGAGTATGGTAATTTATGTTGATTTTTTGATTTGCATGCTTTACATGGTGGAAATATCAACATTCAGTTTTCCTTGTGCAGTGTGACTGTTTGTAAGCTACAAACAGTTCACCACGTGATTGTGGGTGATTGGTTGGTCCGATTTGGATGCTTTTTTGGGTTTTTATTTTATGCTGAACAAGTTTGCAATTGGGTTTTTTCTCTATCCCTTACGGTTTTTGAGATAAATTTTGAAGGAATCCTAATTTGCATATTTGGGATGATGAAAAGTGCACCATGGGATAGGCCACCCACAACTTCCTATTTATTGGATTCATCCAAATTGACATATCTGCTTTGGTTCAAAAAATAAAAGGGGGGGTTCAGACTTTTGTATTCAGCCTGTATGTCATTGAAAAGAACATACATCAAATTTTCAAAATTTAATTTTGAGTAAATTTTTTAGAATAATTTTTATTATTAATGCAAAAATGACTGTTAATAAAAGATCAATTAAAGGCTATTAATAACGCATTATTTTCATGCATGGGGACGAGTTTTAGCGCCATTGTGGCAAAAATAAGAAACCTATTTGCCTCCCATTTTAGATGCAGAAAAACATTGAATGGACAGGCCTTCTATAATCTAGTTGGCCATGCCATTGTCTTTAGATCATGGTCTATAGCAAGGCCTCCTGTAGACAAGGCCAGCTCACTCAGACAAAATGGCGGCAACAGAAGGCTGGCAGATGATACAGCTGAGATGGATGATTTTACTGTTCACCCAAAAAATATAAAAAATGCACTATATGTTATTTTATTCACAATAGTCTTCACATTAAAATATTACAATCGTCTAACAATTCTTATAAAAATTCCAGGTAATTAATAAGCTACTATTTTTATTTATGCTTTACCCTCCGGAGACCGCACTTGTCGGCCTAGAGGCCATACCGGCTCTGGACTGGGTCATTGTAAAAGTTTTTTTTTTTCATAAATAAATAAATAAATAAATAAATAAACAAATTTAAAATCTAGTAAGAAAAAATAATTCTCCTTGAAAAAGTCAGTTTAGCTTAATAAATCTAAAATACATTATTGTAATATTTTAAAGAGAAGAATATTGTGAATTTTTACATTCTGTTTGCTCAGCATTTAAAAAAAAAGTCCATCTCACCTATATCATCTGCCAAACTTCTATTGCCGCCATTTTGTCTGAGTGAGCTGACCTTGTCTATAGATATAAATGGTCATCGAACTTCTGACATTTTTCATTGTTTCAAGCATAGATATAAGATAAGGAAGGTTTCAAGAATAGCAGTTTATTAAGAGAAAAGAGTGGGAAGAAACATCAGTACGAATTTGAATGCCATAGACATTGCGCCACCTGCGTCAGCCAGTGTAAAAATATGTCAGAAAAATTGGTGATACGCGGGCTCCTTCGCCACTATTGGAAAAAGGGAGCAGTGCGCGAGCAGCAGCCGCCGAAATTCGCAGGGTGGAAGGTCAGAGTGTGACCAATGAACGGACAGCACGATGGTGGTTCTCCCGCTTTTCGTCTGGAGACATGGGCCTGGAAGATGCGCCAAGGAGCGGAAGACGCAAAGAAGTGGATGACGCAGCCCTACAGCAATAATTGGAAGCCAACCCAGACATCACCACCCGTGGACCAGCGGCGGACATCAGGAAATCACAATCGAGTGAGATTCGACATCTGCACGCCATGGGAAAGGTCAACAGGAGCTGCCGAGTTGTGCCTCATGAGCTGACGCGCGCGCAACCACAACAACGGGTGAAGGTGTGTTGTCAACTGCAGGAAAAACCGCGCTTCGCCAGTGTCAGTGAGGTTGAAGACGCCGTGGTGACTATTTCACCCAGAAACCGGAGGAGTGGTTTCGCGAGGGCATCCGCCAACTGGCTGATCATCGGATGAACACCATCGAGCATGATGGACTCTACTTTGAAAATTAGGTTGGTTGGTTGGTTTATTAGAATTTTTGGCAACGATTACTAAGGTCATTTTGCGCCTTTTACACAAGTTATTTCTGTACGCAGCCCCGGACAAACACAAACATCCATTCCCACGCCTACGCCCTAGCCCTCTCAGCCACCTGGCCGACCTTTGAAGATTAGCAATGAGTGGTTCCTGTCTGGTGCCCATTTAAAAGTTTGCGTGGTGATCGGTCATTACTTTTGACTCAACCTCTATAGTTGATGCCCAAAATTAATAGTGAGCTATGTAATGCATTCAATAGTTGGTTTATCAATTATTTATTTAAAATTTTACAGAATACATTAATTTCGGCAGTATTATGTCAATTCTGGCTGCACTGAAACTGAAAATGAAACTAAAATTTCTAAAGGATGGGTGTACGCAACGGATACTACACGTAACGGATAATTTATTGCCGACGCACGTTTCGGCGTTAATAGTAACACAATTAATTTTTCCGGTTTTACTATTATGCGAGCCTTGAAAATGGTATAACACCAAAACGTGCGTCGGCAATAAAGTTAATAGTATTCGTATCGTATTATACCCATCCTTTATTTCATATTCACAATGATACTAGACCATGAAATCATGAATAAAAATTTTAGCTCGCGATAGGGCGGTGCTGCAAGCGTTTTTAGTCCGATTTAGAGATCCTGTATGTATCATATACATACAGGATCTCTAGTCTGATTGTATATGCAGCGCTATTTTTCAAAGGACGAAATTGTATTAATTTAATATAGTACCGTCCTACTCTTTAACATAGTACCATCCTACTAATGCTAATTCGAAATTCCATTAATTTAATGTAATCTAATTTATTGTATTCATTGAATAATTTATTAAAGTCTTGCCTATATTCAGAAGTCAAATTTTTAATTTTTCGCTGAACGTGTCCCATGTTCCATAGAGCCGGTAATCATTCATCGCTGCCGCTATCCTCTTGTTTCTTTTTGTTCTTCTTAAGTAGTCTATATTTTTCTACCACAAACGATTTTGGGTGGACGTTTGGCATCGTCACTCCACGTTTTTCTTTTTTTTATCGTCACTCCCCGTTTCATTTCACTCCCCACACGCTATTTGAAACTGTTTGAACCGTAGTCCTCTATGTTTTTCTCGTATTTTAGTGCCAGAATGCAATGCGGCCAACCAGTTCAGTTTCAATGTAGCTTAAGTTGAGCTACAGTATTTTTCATAGAAGAAGTCCACTGACCTTTGTTCGGGTCAGAGTAGCAACCAATCAGGTGCGTCCACTGTTTATCCATTACTTTCTCCTGGAACTTGTGCTGTAGAAACTTCAAAAGAATCACACTTTGCTCAATATTAAAGCCAAATTTTATTATTTTCACGAGATCATATAAAATTTTTAGATCAGTTTACTTCGTTTACCTTATATATATGAAATAATAGCTTTTTAATGAAACTTCTGTTTTTATGAGATCAATTTTTTTTTAAAGAATGAAGTTAAATAATGTGCAAAGACTCGGAGAAATTATAGAAAACAAAATTCTAAACGTTCTAAAAAAAAACTTTACGAATATTAATGTTGTTCATTTATTACCGTATAAGTATTTATATATATTTTTAATATAACAAATAGCACACTTTTTAAATACATTTTTATTCATGATTTTCAAGATATTCATATTCGGTTTCACTGCTCGAGGTTTCATCTTCACTGCCAACATTAATTATCAGCTTTTCAACTGCATCTTCAATGATGCCATCATTTTCAAAATATTGCTTGCATATGTCAAATGCCTGTCGAATACAATTCTGCCAATTATCTGCAGATATTTCTTTCATGACGTTTTCAGTTACTTCCTGCACATCCTTTATTTTAAAGGTCTTATTTCTTTTTGCAACTTCATTTTTAATGTGCGCCCAGATTAATTCAATTGGATTGAATTCGCACATGTAGGGTGGGATACGTAAAACAACATGACCATGGTTTTTAGCCATTTCATCAATCACGTATCTGCAATCCAATAAACTATATTAGAAAAAGAATTCGCTAAATTTTTCGCAATGCTCATTTTTGCACATTATGTTTACCTTATATGCTCAGGTTTGTGTTTCAACACCAGATCATACACTTGGACTTTTTGCATTTCCATGCTGGCCTCAACGTTATGACTCTTCAGCCATTCTACCATTTTTTGCTTATTGTAATTGGAAGATGGTGCCTTGTTCAGCCCCACTGAATGATACGGCGCATTATACATGACAATTACACTTTCTGCCGGAATATTAGGCAGTAGTTGCCTTTGAAACCATTGTTCAAAAACCTGTAAAGCAAACAACGAAATGAATAGAGCTACCACAGCTTAAATGTATATATTGCTGCATGTTGAACTACATTTGTTTCTTAACTCTGAATTCATGTCATCATGATAGTCTTGTTGTCCTGATTTTGAAATGAATATCAGCAAACAATTGGGAATAAATCCAGAATTGCTGCCTGCATGGAGTAAAATTAACCTTTTTCCATGACCCAGCGGTGCTTTAATTCCCACTTCCACTTTATCCTGCCAACAATGTGTTCGATGGTGGTGCTCCCAGACCTACGTTTCATCAAAGAAGACAAAGGGGCGTTTTTCATTGAGAAATTTGCTATAATCAACACAGCAGGTTAAATTTAGGCAATACTTTAAGTAAATTTAAAGATAGAACAACTTACTGCCACTGCCTCAGATACTTGTATCGAAGGAGAACCACATCATGTCGTTCTACCGGAAGTATGCGCCCATTAACTTTCTTGTACCTATAAACAATTATTAAAAATTTAATATTAAAAATTATTATTAATATGAATAATAATACATAAAATTATTATTAATTACATTATTATTATCTGTATTACCTGAATCCAATATGTTTATATAATACACGGTATAAGCTTGTCACACTTCCACTGAATTGCAAGTCTTCTTGCGCAAATTTGTACATTTTCTGTAATGTTGGAAATTCGCCTTCTTGGTAGAGTTTATAAATATACCGGCGTAGGCAGTTTCCTTTTTTTCCATGAAACATTTTGTCAAATATTTATGCAATGTGAGCATGAAAATTATTTACTTTGTTATTACAATACTTATTGTTATACTTAATAAAAGTGTTGGTTTAACAAATTATTTCAGTCAAAAGAGATACCGGTGAAAGTTCAGACTAGTGTCCCCTAATTTTCTCGACTGACATCGATGAGCCCCGTCGCGCTTATGCTCTGAATTTATTATTTTTACATATCTAAAAAATCACCAAAGTTCCGTGGCGATAAACTTTAGCTAACAGGCGGCCATATATCTCTACCACTGGTCATTCATGTCGGCCTGGCCGACTATCATTCAACGTATAGCTTTACGGAACTTTCTTGATTTTTTTCTCGCATAAATTTCTTAAAATATAATTTCGATAATATGATAAATCATATACATATTAATTAGATATATTACAATAATAAATTCAGAGCATAAACGCGATGGGGCTCATCGATGTTAGCCGAGAAAATTAGGAGTCGCGAAATCGGCAGCACACCGCTTCTCTTATTTTTTTTTGTCAAGTGCGTCTTCCGTAAATGGTTGGCTCTTTTTCCATTGATTCCACCATTTCTATAATAGTTTCTCTTGTGAATAGTGGCACCACGTTTATTTTTGCAAAGCATGGAAATATTGTCACGGTTAATTGAAACGTTACAAGCTTCATCTTCACACGAGTCAGTAAGTGGAGCAATGCCCTCCATTTTAATTTAACCGATGCGCGCGAGAGATGAACGGAGTAACTAAGCGATAAGCAGCCAATTCTGATTGGTTCGTTTCGTTGGTCTTCTTTTATGAAAAATAGTGTAGATGCGTTCGCATTGCACATTTCAAACCCGATTGAGAAGTGAAGCTAGATTGAAATGTGTAGTGCGAATGGGGTATTAGGAAAAATAATCCCTGTCTGCGAACTAGGTAACTGATCCAACGAAGCCCTTAGGTCATGTAAATAGCGGTTAGCTCTCACAGCCAGTGGTGCAATTGCTTGGGGCGTTGGTGGTCTTAGCCAAAGGTTCCTGGATCGAATCCAGGCTGCGAATTTTTTTTCCTATTTTTCTTCATTAATTTGAACAGCTGAGGTTGGCGTATAATAAAACTCTCACTGAAGATCTTCTGATTCATTCTTTAAAGACTTTAAGATTACAAATTTAAATAGTCAAAGCATTGTTACACTGTTACATACATAGTCAAAGTATTGTTAGTTATATTGTTATTTAATATTACAATAAGGAAAGGTAATTAATTACAGGACATTAGCATAACCACGGTCTATAGATATTCATGGTCATCGAGCTTCGGCCATTTTCCATTGTTTCGAGAAGCTAAAGAAAACAGATCGCGCCAGGTGCCGCAGCGCCACTTTTCAATAGAGTTCCCTCCTTATTGGGAGCTAGAAACTTTAGCTTCTTTTTAACAATGGAGCTCGATGACCATGAATATTTATAGGTTGATTTAAATGCCAAATTTATCCGCCAGATGGCATCCCCTACGGTTTATGAATTTTGTTCTAGTTTATTTACAAAAGTTTAGTGAAGATGAAAGTTAAAGACTTGAAAGAAAAGCTTCAGTTCATAGGAGCGAAAACTAACGGAAATAAACAAGTATTGACGAAGAGTGAGCAAATTTTATAATGAATTATGATTTACAAAAGTGATGATGCTAAATATTGGGTTAGGCTACGACATCTCATTTAACCTCACTGAATTTTTCGATCTGTAGGAAATCCATGAAACTTGAGATTATTGTTTTTAACATTGTTGTTCGAACACTGCGGAACTGAACAATTTACATGCATGTTCTTATACAGTATTCTTAACATTGCCGAGATTTTCTCCTCATTTCGACCATAGCATCATAGCCTCAGATACATAAAGCCTAGGCGCTGCCATCTATACTTAAATCAACCTATAGACCGTGTTATAACATAATACAGGGTGGTTATAAAATAAGTTGGCCTACTCAGAGTCAACGCCTCCTATAAAGAAAGCCTCCGCCAACGCCTCCTATACCGTATAAGTCGAACAAATTTAGGGTTTATTATTGGTAGAAATACGAATAACAAAGGACGAAGTTATGATATTGTAACAATGTATGACATTTCAGTGCTGAGGCTTTCTTTATAGGAGGCGTTGTCAGAGCCCTGTAGAGCCCAATCTAATAACCCGATTGTGATGCAAATTGAAATGTTCAGACCATGGGAAAGAGAATTCCGGGAAGAAAAAAATTAGTGCAAATTTTCACCGCTGTGGAATGACAGATGGAGATTTTAAAACTAGTTTTATTGTTTTAAACAAGCAGGCAAGTTTTTTGTTTGATTACAGCATATGTTCGTTCTCAATATCGGCCTTATTAGCAGAAAGTTTATTCAAATTAGAAAGTCAACATACCCAGAATGGAATGGATTCATCCATTCATTATATTATGTTTTCCTGAAAAGCTTTCATGAAAGATCATGATATTAAGCAAGAAAGTACGCGTACTCTTGGTAAAGTTGTTTTACTAGAATGATAGCAACAGTCCAGCTGTATTTCGAGCATATTGTCGTCTAAAAGGACTGCGAAAAGGGCCCTTGTCAGATACTGAATGATAAAGAAATTTGTATAGATAGCAGACGACGTTGTTGAGGATGTGACTGTTGCAGTAGTGGGCAGAGCTTCCTCTTCTGAACATTCTGCAACAGGTGTTCGAGCAACAGCACGTGAATTGTCCATCCCATTGTCCACGGTGCGAAAGGTTTTGCAGTCTATTCTGCATTGATACCCATACAAGATTCATCTGGCATTATAGGTAAAACTCAAAATCCCACTCAACGCGCTGTCTTTGCTTATGCTTTCGGGTATAAGAATGTTTGTTGATGATCTGTGGCCGTGGAACATTCTATGGTCAGACGAAGCACATTTCACCCTAGAAGGAGCAGTGAACACGCAGAACTGCCGCATATGGGTTGCCTCGCTCCCTGATATCGTGCATAAAAACCCACTGCATTCTGAAAACGTGACTGTATGGCGTAGATTCACCGCTGATTTTATTCTAGGCCCTTTTTTCTTTGAGGAAGTGACACAAAATAAGATGTTCTGTGATAAGTGCACAGCATGTGATTCCTGCCTTGCGAGAACAACGATGCTTGGAAACCACTGTCGTGATGGAGCAACTCCTCATATTGGTCGAGAAGTGAAGGAACTGCTTTGTACCAACTTTGGAGATGATAGTGTGATCTCTAGAAATTTTCCAGATGGGTGCCCTCCACTTTCTCTGGATTTAAGCCCGTGCGATTTTTCGCTCTGGGGATATTTGAAAGATCGAGTCCACCAGTGTACAGACTGGCATGAGCTGAAAGCCAGTATTAGATGACATGTCTCAGACATTCCCCGGGAAACGCTTCATGCAACAATTGATCATGCTGTGCTATGCTTCCCTGGTGGTGAAAATTTGCACTAATTTTTTTCTTTCCGGAATTCTCTCCCCCATGGTCTGAATAGCCTACATTTCAATTTTCATCACAATCAGTCATTAGATTGGGTTTTAGAGGGCTCTGAGTAGGCGAACTTATTTTAAAACCACCCTGTACATAAATGATCTTCCATTGGTCCTTATTCCTGTTATGTCAATGTCAATCTTATACGGAGATGTTGCACCTTTGCTGCTATCTAATCCTAACATTGACCAGTTGATTCTAGACGTAAATCATACTAATGTTGAAACAATGAAACGACACAAATTTTCTAACAGTCAACATAGAGAAGATAAATTTCATGCTTTTTTTCAACGTAACAAACGGAATATCCCAGATAATTCCATGATTTTATATGACAACCCCCTAATAGGATTAGTTACCGAGGTTAAGTAGGTAGGTCTACTCTATATGTATCGCATGATCTCACATGGGATTTATATACTGATTCCCTTTAAAGTAATCTTAATAGAAAATAGGGGATGATTTCACGAGTTCATTTTCTTCCTGACAAGATTCTATTACTCCTGTATTTCTCGTTGAGCCATTCATCACTATAGTGATTTTCTGGGGTTCAACCTAACCACTTACAACGCATTTTAAGACTCCAGAAGTGGTTCTTGTGAACATTAGTGACAGCCCTGAAATCACTCTCTGTAAAACATTTATTTCAAAAGTTCCATATCTTTACGATCTATCAAATATATTTCAAAGACAGAGGCAATAAAGATTCCCGAGCCATATATATCAATTATTCTCATCATCAAAATACTAGCCTATTCTGATATAAAAATTAGAGCAAAACCACCATCACTATACTCAATTTTAAACCCAGAAACGAATTCCGACTTCTCCTCAGCAAAATCAAATGGAGTACGATTAGTCTCAGCCAATATAGTGACCACCCGCAACAAAAATAAGGGAAAGAGTAAAGTTAAATATCATAGATCCAACTGGTACAAGGTCAAAAGATTAAATCTATAATCCAACCCTAAAATCATATAACAAACAAGGCTAATAGCTAATCTAATGGCATAAGAAATTGTTTGGGCAATAGAACGCAAACAACTTAAGAGGGCGTATTTAGAATTAGAAAACCAACCACAACCCATTAAAGGGTCAACCCCTATTCTTACAATACACATCAAAAATAAAAAGCTATAATTCATATCTAATAAACCCTCCCCTCAAGGAAATAAAACCTAAACCACCAAAGAAAATATAATACTAATTACAGGACACATATAACAAGGGAGAAAATTTCTTGTAGTAGGGTAGGTATTTTCCTAGTAAACAGTAATAGCGTCAGAAAAAGGATGTAGAATGCCCACAACACCCACCTTATTCGGGTCCTTGCAAATATCCTAACAAATTCCGTTCAAGAAGAGTTAAAAAGCCACACCTAGCAACACACACACAATCAATAAAATACAATATACAACTTTTATAAACAAACTAAAAGGGTTAAACCCATATATGGAACTTAACTCTATCACAAAAATTTGTTATTTTAACTTCTAAATTAATCACATAATTAAGCTAAACATTTAATAAATCATTAAAACTACAATTAACTAAAATTATAAACAGTCAAAATAAGTAACAATGGGGCGTACACTACCTGTTCGCCATTTTTCGCGTATAGAGGGCAAAGCATCGGCTTGATGTATGGAGATTCCAGCGGTACAGATGTTATCTATGTTTTAATGGCTAGTTCATTTTGAGTTTAGAATATGCCCGTAAATTGTTGCGTCCCCCGGTGCCATTCCAACTCAAAAAGGATCAGGGGGTTTTTAAATTCCATGTCTTTCCTCGGGATATTGAGAGGAAACAGGAGTGAATTATAAAAATTAGAACAGGAAAGCCTGTGAGTTCGATTGCCCGGATCTGCAGCCAACATTTTACCGATTCCGATTATGATGTAACAAGCATGGGTAAGTTATTGAGTGGTTAGATGCATTTAAAAAAATAGAATAATATAACTGCTTGATATTTCTATAAGACGTAGCAGACATTTGTAACGAAACGAAAGCCATGGCCAAGAAAAAAGCTGGGTAAAATTCATGTGTAGCGTTCTCATCTGACATCGATCAGCCCTGTCGCGTTTATGCTCTGAATTTATTATTGTAAATATGTAATATGGTTTATCATATTATCGAAATTATATTTTAAGAAATGTATGCAAGAAAAAAAAATCACGAAAATTCCGAGACGGTGTATGTTGAATAGCGATATATGGCTCCTCTTTAGCTGAAGTTCATCATCACGGAACTTTCCTGATTTTTTCCTACATAAGTTTCTTAAAATATAATTTCGATAATGTGATAAATCATTTACATATTAATTAGATATGCTGCAATAATAAATTCAGAGCATAAACGCGAATGGGGCTGTTCGCTGAACTTTACACAGCTTTTTTCTCAGCCATGACTTTCGTTTCGTTAAAATGTCTGCTACGTCTTAGAGAAATATCAAGCAGTTATATCAATCTATTTATTTATATATATCTAGCCACTAAATAATTTAGCCATGCGTATTACATCATTATCGGAGTCAGAAAAACGTCAGCTGCGACCCGGGCAATCGGACTCACAGGCTTTCCTGTCCTAATTTTTATAAACCACTCCATTTTCCTCTCAATATCCCGAGGAAAGATATGGAATTTTAAAACCTCTTTATCCTTTTTTGAGTTAATCCCCTATCCTCTTAGTTCAGCAACCGTTTCGTTTGTTAGACTGTCTTCATCCATGTTGTCGTCACACACAAAAAAAACGCTAAGACTATCGCCAAGAACTCCATTAAACAAACGCCATTGATAAACCGCGGGAAGCTCGATACATCAAGCTGATGCTAGTGCCATCAATGAGAAGAAAAAGCATATGCACGTCCCATTACAGTAATTAGGTCCTCACGTAATATAACCACTTATCAAAGGCAGATGATAAAAACCGACATGGCTTACACCAGTCTGAACTCAGATCATATAGAATTTTAATAGTCGAAAAGACTACCTTCCAAGACTCCTGCGCCAAAAAGGAATTCTAATCCAACATCGAGGTCGCAATCTCTATCATCAATAGGAACTCTAAGATAAAAGTCCGCTGTTATCCCTAAGATAACTCAGATTGTAATCATTAACAATGGATCATATAACCTTATAAAAAGATGTATTATACAAATGTTTAATAATTGTTATCGTCCCAACAAAATATAACAATCTATATTTATAAAGAAGGATGTTTGTTTGTTTGCTTGTTTGTGGGTTTGTTTCTTATACAAATCTACAATTTTATTCCGATCTTGATGAAATTTTGCATACTTGACCTTCAAAACATGAGGAAGGTCACTGTCTACCTTAGATGTCGAAAAAATAATACTTATTGATAAAAAATCGATATTCATGGTTACTGCAAGGCATATTAATGAGAAATATCTCATGACCAACAATGCAAGGAAACGTTTGTGCAATAATAGGTATCAACAATGGTGTCAACACGCAATTCACCAGCACTATGCAGAGATCAACAATATATATCTCATGACCAACAAAGAAAGGCAAAGTTGGTGCAATATAGTTAAGGTTCAATTGGGACAGTGCATAGAATTACTATTATTTAGGCTTTTCTTAGAAAGGAGAGTTCTTAGTACTTAACAATTTCTTGAAAATTATAGAAATGATCAGTAACTGGAGATAATGCAGAGTTAGCAGACTATTGAGAAAGAGAGGAAAGATGACAGAGGAAGTGGTCCTTTAGCTCTGTGCTGTATTGACCAAATGGTAAGCATGGCAATAGAAGAATCAGCGACCAGTAGACTACACAAAGAGATGAATGGCCAAGTTTTGCTTCAGGACATCAACATGGGGATTTGCAACAACATCCAGGGGAACATCTAAAGTAATATTACCTGACTAAGAAATTATTTAGGCTAACAGCGGCATACATGGTAAGGTCCATCCATTGTGAGCATTTAAAAAATTTTTTCCGAATTTTCATTATGAATTTTTACTTAGAATGGATAGTCCCTTCGCTTATATTGTAGTGATTGAGTTATTATTTAACCAATTTGGAGGTTTAATTTAACTGTTTGAGGATGTTCTGTTTACATACAAGCGTAATTACCCCGGGCAACGCCGGGTCCTCTGCTAGTCTTCTATATATATAACGAAGGATGTTTGTTTGTAGGTTTGTTTGTGGGTTTGTTTGTTTGTTTCTTATACAAATCTACAGTTTTATTCTGATCTTGATGAAATTTTGCATACTTGAACTTCAAACCATGAGGAACCATACACTCCTTTAGCTCCGTCGTGTATTGAACAATTGGTAAAGATGTCAATAGAGGAATCGGCGATCGCTAGACTACACAAAGAGATGAATGGCCAAGTTTTGATTCAAGACATCGAGAGAAGAAAGGGAATTGCAACAACAGCATGTGTACATCTAAAGTAAGATTACGTGAGTAAGAAATTATTTAGATTAGCAGTGGCATCTTTGGAGAGGTCCATCCATTGTGAGCCTTTAAAAAGAAATATTGATAATGAGCATAAAGTGAAGATGCAGTGACAGAACATTATTAAGGCAGCATCTATTGATTAGGCATAGGAGTCAGGCGTGTCTCACTTGAGCTCCCTATCAGACGTCCAGACGATTGGCAAAAAAATATGTAGCTGGAAAGGAAAGAAAAAGAACGAATACTGGTCGGAGACACACAGCAACTAAAACAGAAAAAGCTCTACGGGCGTTTGAAACATCTGAACAACGGGAGTTTCGAAAAGAGCAAGAGGGTATAAGAGCATCTACGTCAAGGACAAGAAAAACTTGAGTCTAAAATATCTGGTGATTTCCGCCGTGGTGAGGCAAGTCAAGAAGTGTTTCGATAATTTCCCGGTATATCACCTAGACTTCCTGGTATTTTAGTAGACTGGATAATCCCTTTGCACTGTGTTGTATTGAATGAGTTTTTTTTAACCAATTGAGAGTTATAATTTAATTTTTTGAGATTGTTCTCTTTACCTACAAGTGTACTTATCCCGGGCAACACCGGGCACCTCTTCTAGTCTTCTATATATATAAAGAAGGATGTTTGTTTGTGGGTTTATTTGTTTCTAATACAAATCTACAGTTTTATTCCGATCTAGATGAAATTTTGCATACTTGAACTTCAAATCATGAGGAAGGCTACTGTCTAACTGAGATTTCGAAATAATAATAATTATTGATAAAAAATCGATAATCATGGTTATGGCAAGGCATATTAATGAGAAATATCTCATGACCAACAATGCAAGGCAAGGTTTGTGCACAATAAGTATCAAAAATGGTATCAACACGCAATAAACCAACACTCTGCAACGACCAACAATATATATCTCATGACCAGCAATGCAAAGAAAAGTTTGCGCAACAATAGGTATCAACAATGGTATCAACACCATTGCACCCACATTGAGCAGTGATTAACAATGTATATCTAATGACCAACAACGAAAGTCAAAGTTTGTGCAACCATATGTATCTACAATGGTGTCAACACGCAATTCACACTCTGCACGGAATAAAAATATATATCTCATGGCCAACAATGCAAGTAAAAGTTTGTGCAACAATAAGTAGCAACAATGGTATCAACACGTAATGCACCAACACTATGAAAGAATCAACAATATATATCTCATTATCAAGTTTGTGCAATATAGATAAGTTTCAATTTTTTAACAATGCATAGAATACCTGTTATTCAGGCTTTTCTTAGAAAAGAGAGTTCTTAGTACTTAATTTCTTGAAAATCTTTAAAAATGATCAGTAACTGTCGATAATGGAGAGTTAGCAGACCATTGAGAAAGAGTGGAAAGACGACAGAGGAACCACGCCTTTAGCTCTGTGATGTATTGAGTAAATGGTGAGCAAGTAAGTAGAAGAATCGGCGACTGCTATACTACACAAAGTGATGAATGGCGAAGTTTTGTTTCAAGACATCGAGAGAAGATTGTAATTGCAACAACACCATGTGTACAGCTAAAGTAAGGTTACGGGAATATGAAATTATTTAGACTAGCAGTGGCATCCTTGGAGAGGTCCATCCATTGTGAGCCTTTAAAAATTTTTTTCGAATTTTCAAAGGGAATTTTTGCTGTATTAATTCTAAGAGCTTTCATGTGTTTATTTTTTAGATATTGCAAAATTTAATCCAAAAGAAAAGTCCGAGCCATGCCGGAGTTATCATCCTGCTTATTTGGCAGCTCATCAAATCCAAATATTTCATAAAAATACATTTTGACTATATTTTGTGGGAATGTATTTTAGTACTTGAGATGCTGAAACTGCGAAGATTGAACGTTCGTTTCCAAGAATTATTAATAATGTGCATAAAATGATGATGCAGTGACAAAACATTATTATTGCAGCGTCTATTGATGAAGCAAAGGAGTCACGCGTTTCTCCCTTGACTTCCCTATCAAATAATTTTTCTTATACAGTGGTCTTTATGGTTTCACTTGTTGTTTCTCACTGAAGAAGGAGACAGAGCTCCGAAATATACATGTGAGTTTATATTTTTATTTAATGAAATTCATTTTTGGAGAACAGTGGTTTCTTTCCTTCCTTTCTTTATAATCTTGTATCCACACTTTTGGCTGTTTACATATTTCATTATGTTTACATATTTTGTTATGTTTTGTGATAAGCAGAGTGTTTTCTTTGTGGAATTTTTCCAGACAGCCGATTTCTATGAGGATGGAATTCAGAAGCTGGTCTTATGATAGGATAATTGCCTTAATACAGGTGGAAATTATGTTGAATTTAAATTAAGGTCCAGACTATCATATAAAAATTAAGGTGTTAAAAATCGTGTTTGGTTTTTTTTAACATAAAAATGGTGTTTTGTTAAAGAACACTCCTTGCATTTTGACAACCTTACTTTAACACACAAACACACACACACACACACACACACTTTTGTGAAGTTAAGCAACATCAGGCACGGCTAGTCACTGGATGGGTGACCATCAGTGACAGACAATCTTCACCCAACTGGCTGCTGCGACCATCATACAGCAGTCGTCAATCCAGGTCCATCCAGATACCCACCTTGTCGGCCTTTGGCCATACAGGCCCTGGATGGACGTATTGGATCCCAAAAAATAAATAAATAAATAAATAAATAAATAAATAAATAAATAAATAAATAAAAAGTTCGTTAGTGTTGCATAATTTAGTATTGAAGCCTTCACAAAAAACTTCGTCACTAAGAGGGCACTGAGCAATAAAAAATTGCATCAGACCCTTCACCCAATGTGAAGGGTTTTATATTGCTAGTAAAATAGTTTAATAAATAGAAGAGAAAATCAATAATTGTACAATACTGGAGTTAATAACGTGGCTGTCGTGTTTCGATGATTAACAACATCAACATTATTTATCAATGATTAATTGCCTTTGCTGATGACATTATCCTCGATTACGTTCACCATTACATTATCAAGATCTCTATTGCTTTGTCATTGGTTTATTTGTGGGTTTTTTTCTAAATTATCTAAATTTCTTATGTGGATACGGGAGAATCATTGTGTTTATATAAAGCACTTATTTGATTAGTCTAAGCTTAAAATGTGAACCCGTGTACATGGTTCATTGCTAGCAATGGTTGGAGAACTGAAGTATCAACTTATGTCAAATTTTCACAGTACGTGTTGCCAGGGCAACCTACACAGGCGATTATTTTTTGATCAAAATTTAAACATTTCGACATGAAGCTTTTAGAACTATCCTTAATATTATTCCAAAGATTCGACAACTTACGAAAATGGATTGAGTTATATCCCCACCTTCTGGCACAGCAAATTGAATTCTTATTTTACTTGAGGATCTTTGAAATTTTAATGGTTTTCCTATAATAAAAAACATCAAGAAGAAAATAAATTGTTCAATTCTATATTTAAATCTCGTAAGCAATCACCAGTTCAAAATTTAGCAGATATTTATATCATAATAGCAAATATTTATATTTATATTATAATAGCAGATATTAAATTTAAGCTCTAGGTTAGAGTAATGTCATAATGGTTATAATTTCGTACATAATTTTCCAATTTTTTCCTGTAAATACGACATGAATAATTCATAAGAGAGTGAAGAAAATGAACATCACTTTCATTGCTGTAACCGTCCCATTTTTATGTGGGGCAGTCATGAAGTCATTACAATCAACAAGAAAGAATGATACTTTTGAAAACATATGGTGCCACTGGGAAGAGACA